>CM059290.1:17684130-17784130 GCA_030340665.1 Neosalanx taihuensis | reverse complement strand
AGAAACAAAGAAAGAGAGAGAGAGAGAGAGAGAGAGAGAGGGGGAGAGTATAATAATGTTTACCCTCCTCTCTGGGCTCTAGGTTCCTGAGATTGATGGTGTCTCTCTTGGTCTATGCAGTGGCTGCCTGTGTGGATGTGTGTGTGGATGTGTGTGTGGATGTGTGTGTGGTTCTGCGTCATGATCCGCCTGTATGATCTGGGCCTTTTGGAGGAGCTGTTTCTCTGCAGGGCAACTCCCCTGTTCAGCGGAACACAATGCTGCTCAAACAAATCCCATCAGTAAGCAGGGGAGAGGAGGAGGGGAGAGGAGGAGGGGAGAGGAGGAGGGGAGAGGAGGAGGGGAGAGGAGGAGGGGAGAGGAGGAGGGGGGAGGAGGAGGGGAGAGGAGGAGGGGAGAGGAGGAGGGGAGAGGAGGAGGGGTGGAGGGGAGAGGAGGAGGGGAGAGGAGGGGGAGGAGAAGGGGAGAGGAGGAGGGAACAGGAGGAGGAGGGGAGAGGAGGAGGGGGGAGGAGGAGGGGAGAGGAGGAGGGGAGAGGAGGAGGGGAGAGGAGGAGGGGAGAGGAGGAGGGGTGGAGGGGAGAGGAGGAGGGGAGAGGAGGGGGAGGAGAAGGGGAGAGGAGGAGGGAACAGGAGGAGGAGGGAACAGGAGGAGGAGAGAGGATGAGGGGAGAGGAGGAGGGGAGAGGAGGAGGGGAGAGGAGGAGGGGAGAGGAGGAGGAGGAGGAGGGGAGAGGAGGAGATAGGAGTGCTGTGAGGAGGAGAGAGGAGGGGGAGGAGGAGGGGAGAGGAGAGGAGGAGGGGAGAGGAGGAGGGGAGGGCTGTGAGGAGGAGGGGAGTAGGGCTGTGAGGTGGAGAGAGGAGAAGGAGGAGGAGAGAGGGATGAGTAAAGACAGGGGAGGACGACAAGAAGAGGCCCAGAAACATTTCAATTCTTGGGTGGGCACAGGGCAGGAGAGGGCAAGAAGTAATTTAGTACTTTCTCTGTTACAATGGGGTTCCGAGCTGGAGCGAGAACATTGAAGAGAGCAGTGGGGTCCAGAGTGAGGATGGGAGGAAGACCATGAATAGGAGGATGAGGAGGGTGTGTGCGTGTGAGAGAGGGTAAAGGACAGGAAGAAGATTAGGAGGGGGGCAAGGAGAGGGGAGGGGGGGAGGGTGATGCGTGTCAGGATGTGTGTGCTGCAGGAAGTTTAGAGAGCTCCAAGCTGCATTATTAATGTCCATTACCACAGACGATGTCAAAGCAGAAATCCCTGGAAATCTGGGGAAGCCAGGGGCAGCCAGGGGCAGCACTGGGGCATCCAGGGGCATCCAGGGGCATCCAGGGGCATCCAGGGGCATCCAGGGGCATCCAGGAGCAGCCAGGGGCATCCAGGGGCATCCAGGGACATCCAGGGACATCCAGGGGTAGCCAGGGGCATCCAGGGGCAGCACTGGGGCATCCAGGGGCATCCAGGGGCATCCAGGAGCAGCCAGGGGCATCCAGGGGTAGCCAGGGGCAGCCAGGGGCATCCAGGGGTAGCCAGGGGCATCCAGGGGCATCCAGGGGCAGCCAGGGGCACCCAGACACCCACTGATACCCTCCACATGATGTGTACGGCTGCAGTGAGACAGCTGGCCCCTGCAGTGAGACAGCTGGCCCCTGCAGTGAGACAGCTGGCCCCTGCAGTGAGACAGCTGGCCCTGCAGTGAGACGGCTGGCCCCTGCAGTGAGACAGTTGGCCCTGCAGTGAGACAGCTGGCCCCTGCAGTGAGACAGTGTGTGTGTCTGTCCTGCCTCAGTCATATTGAGCTCCCACAGTCCTGTTCTCAGCTCACCTCTCCACAGCTCGTCCCCCCAGCTCCTCCGGAGAGCACCATTGATTTTGTTCTATTGACTAAGCAAGCATGGTTTGCTTCAGTCACAAAACATCACTTTAAACACAATTTATGTGTCCAGGACTGGGAAGCGATGGACGACTTGTGAGTTTACAAAAGGGAGCTGGGAGGTTGTGATTGGTGGAGCTGTGATTGAGCGAGGCCCCTGATAGGCCTGTTCGGAGGCGCTTTAATGAATCGGAGGCACTCGGTCACAGAAGACCAGGCCAGGCCAAGCAGAATGATTAGATCTGGTTCTCTGACCCCCAACCAGGGAATAAGAACAGCTCTGTTTATTTATTTAACCATTTGGTCTGAAATTCCACCACTTCTTTTCACACCCTGAGGTCCAATTAACTGAACACAGCCATGGTCGGTAGCTTTCGGTCTCAGGTCCCCGCCGAGGAAGCGATAAACACACCCAAGTCAGACTGCCATGGAAGTTAGAAAATGTTTGAACGATGGGAGATAACAGCAGAGCAACATTAGCTAGAGCTAGCAAAGTAGCCTTAGTGAGATGTTTGGACACGCTGCGAACTACAGCTGGAGAGAGAAAACAGAAAAACAACAACAACAACCACAAAAAAAGGGAAAATTGCTGTAATTGCGTAACACGCCGAAGGCGGGACGTTTCTGAGCCACTTTTGTCAGATGATGAAGTGGCTGTCATGCAAATCAGATGGAGCGACAGGAGAGAGAGACCTTGCTTTCAGACGCTGCGTCTGTCTGCGGCTGGGCCCTAACAAAGCCATCCTCCATGAAAGCTGTCAAGCAGAAGGATGTGAGCCCTGGGCTCTTCTAATGGCCATCGCAGATGTTTGAGCCCATTATGGTCTCATCGGTTGGCAACAGACAACGTCCTCTTGTCACGCTGGCCAAACTCATCGCTAACACGTTATTGGCGGTCATCCTCCTTCATCCTCACCCTCCTTCATTCCTCACCCTCATTCCTCACCCTCCTTCATCCTTTTCGTCACCTTCATGCTCTTCCTCACCCTCATCCTCACCCTCCTTTGTCCAAGGGTGATGGCGAATAGGAATAATGTGAGCGGTCTTTGAGTCTAAGATGTACGATGTGAGTGACTTCTCAAAACGGATGCACTGTATCTAGAGTGTGTGTGTGGGTGTGTGTGTGTGAGAGAGAGAGAGAGATAAGATGAGAGAGAGACAGAGATGAGAGACAGAGATGAGAGACAGAGATGAGAGAGAGATGAGAGAAAGAGAGAGAGAGAGAGAGAGAGAGAGAGAGAGAGAGAGATGAGAGAGACAGAGAGAGACAGAGATGAGAGATGAGAGAGAGACGAGACAGAGAGAGACAGAGATGAGAGAGAGAGAGACGAGACAGAGAGAGACAGAGATGAGAGAGAGACGAGAGAGAGAGATGAGAGAGAGACGAGAGAGAGAGAGACAGAGAGACAGAGATGAGAGATGAGAGACAGAGACCGATGAGAGCGATGAGACCATGAAGGTTGTCTAACATGCAGTCGACTGATCCGTCTCTGCTTTGTATTCTGTTTGTTGTGTTGTCATCTCAGCTGGTTCTCATCATTACATGCTTGTTGTACTCTGGGTTCCAAAGCAACACTTGTTTGATCTCCCCTCTGCTGTGTCTGTGTGTGTGTGTGTGTGTGTGTGTGTGTGAGAGAGAGTGTGTGCGTGTATGCCCAGGTGTATGTGTGGGACATGGTTGTGAATCGTACTGATCGTGGTTTGATTGCAGCTAACAAACGTGACCCTTCAACTTTCTCATTCTCTTACCCGCCATTCTCTCTCTTCCCCACCTCCTCTCTCTTCTCACACTCTCTACTATCCACACAAACTCTCTACCCACTCATCTCTCTCTCGCTCTCTCGAACCGTATCCTCACTCTACACCCCCCCCCCCCCCCCCCCCCCCCCCCCCCCGTGAGTGGAGGGGTTTAATTCAGTGCTCTAATAAGACCATATGGTCTTCCCAGTCTTAGAATGTGCTGAGAAGGAAGGGATAGAGAGGCTGTGTTATTAGGATTGCCAGCTTTCAGCAGATACACACACGCACGCACACACACGCACACACACACACACACACACACAAAACACATGCCCAGACACACACATTCACACACACACACACACACATGCCCAGACACACACATTCTCACACACGCACGCACATGCACACTCACACACTGTCCACACTCCATTACAGGACTGAAGGTTCTCCACAGTGGTTGTCAAGCTTACAGGGTTCAGCTCAGTGTCCACAGTGCCGGGGCTGCTGAAAGGGCTCCCCCACTTAGGAAACCTCACTGGAGAAATACGAGCCGGTTATGTGAACTCAAAACCATGGATTTGATCATTTATCCAAGTTATCAAGCGCTGCCTCTGGCCCTCCTCATCAGGCAGCGAGCGGCTGCATTCGAAGCACATTGATTTGAGTTTGGTCGAACTTGTGTCACGGATGGTTTTCCCTTCGACTGGCTCTAGGATTCATTTAGAGTGTCTGGACCTGTTAGCAGGAATAATTATGATGATATTAATACTGTAATACCATTAATCAGATATTTTATATTAAGGTCAAACTGGGATGCCATGTGGAGGTAAATATAGAAACCAGACAGTAACCCTGCTGTTAATCCATCAATATTGTGAGAGATGAATACAGGATAATCACAGATTTTGGACATTTGAACAAATTCCTTCATTATTAATAATAGTAATCATGTCAATACGAGATCATGGTGGCTGGTTTCTGCTCACTGGTATCAGCTTCCTGTGCATAGAGGACTCCAGATTGGTGTTGAGTCACAACCAGGGTGTGTGTGTGTGTGAGAGAGGGTGGGTGTGGACTGTGTGTTGGTGCGAGACATTGATCTGCTTTAATCTGGCCTGCTGCTAATGCTGATCTGGGTGTGTGTGTGATGGAAGAAGTGTGTGAGTGCTTGTTTGTTAGTGTGTTTATGTGTGTGTGTGTGTTTATGTGTGTGTGTGTGTGTGAGGATGTACCACAGAACATGCTGTCACTGGATTACACCGCAAATGAGAAGCTGATCCTTTGGTTTTTTCCCCCCATTAACAACATTTCTAAATGGTTGCATGCCTTAGTGCCTGGGATGTGTGTGTGTATGTGTGAGCATGTGTGTGTGTGTGCGTGCGTGTGTGTGCGGGGCACCACACTTTTGTGTCTCGTGTGTGTCTGTGTGCTGGGGAGCATTTAGTGTTTCGGAAGACTTGAGGTTGACATGAAGGAACATTTCTCCACCCTGCTGACTCCCTCCTTAGTTGGTCTCTCTCTCTCTCTCTCTCTCTCTCTCTCTCTCTCTCTCTCTCTCTCTCCCCCCCCTCTCTCCCTCTCTCTCTCATACCCTCTTCATCACAGCCAGGCCCTCCCTCACCTCCACAGTTTCTCTTCCAAACAAAAACTTCAGACTGAGCTGTGATTGGTTCCTGCTAGGATCCAACTTATCAGAGCCCAGTCCAGCTCTCAGGCCAGGTCCTGGTGGGGTTGATGGATGAACACTGTCTCAGCTGCAGTTGCAGACGGCTTTTCCCATTACACCTCTCAGTGGCTTCAGCTGGCCTCCTCCTCTGTGTGGGGGGGAGGGGGGGTAGGGGGGGAGGGGGGGGTAGGGGGGAGGGACAGGAACTGGAGGAGGAGTGTAGGAGGCCTGGGACAGGAAACAGCAAGGATGGGGACAGGAAGAGGGGCGTGGAGCAGGAGCTAGCAGTGTCACTCAGCCCTGCAGGTTCTAAAGGCAGAACCAGCCGTGGTTCCCTGGCAGTTAAGCGGAGCATTAGCGTGCATAATCTACGGGGAACACGTGGAACCTTTCACTGTCACTAACACAATGTCTTAATACATGCAGCTGTCTAGTGTAGTTCTTCTGCCTGGATAAAGGTTGGCTCCAGCTTTGTTCAGAGGTGTGTGTGTGTGTGTGTGTATGTGTGTGTGTGTGTGTGTGCGTGTGTGTGTGTGTATGTGTGCATATGTGTGTGTGTGTGTGCGTGCGTGCGTGCGTGTGTGCATATGTGTGTGTGTGTGTGTGTGTGTGCATATGTGTGTGTGTGTGTGCATGTGTGTGTGTGTGTGTGTGTGTGTGCCTCGCTCAGCGGTGTCCTGTGGACAGGCCCTAGCCAGACGACACAGGAAGCTTCATTAACACAAAAACTAAACGGGAAATTAAATTAGAGCTTTAGCAGAAGAGAGTCCGTGCTCCATAAACGCCACTGTTAACCGCAATGCAATTTAAAAGGCTCTGTAATGAGCGCTAGCTAAAATAATTTCACACTCTGGTGCCTAGATTGGCTGTTGGGTGTGTTCAGTGTAACCTCATCCCCCTCTAAGGTGCTGCTGTGGGCTGATCCAGAGGGGCCATTCTGCGGCAGGGAGAGAAGCACCATTTAAAAAAAGGCAGACATGCGATTGAATTAGAGCAGGGCATTCTGGGCTGTCTTGGTGAGGTCCAGTGTCTCTCTGAAAGGGATTAGGAATCTGAGGGAGGAAGAGAGTTGTTCTGGCTGCACATCTGCTATAAAAACATGGCCATTATTCTCCATTAGGAGCTGTTCCAGCTTGGAGAGAGTGGTCTCATACACACACACACACACACACACACACACACACACACACACACACACACACGCTACAGCACACACACTCACACATACACTGTACTGTACACACACACACACAGATAACTACACTTCTTCCATTATAGGAGAAATACTGCCATCGCTCCTTCACTGTTACAGACAGAGAGCACCGTGGAACACGAATATCAATGCAGTGAGACTCACGCCCAGATGAAACCTGCATTGTAATGAACAAAACCCTGCCTTTAGGTGAGGGGGAGACAGAGGAGAGAGAGAGATAGTGTGAAGGTGAGGTGGGGGTGGGGGGAGGGTGGGGATGGGGAGAGGGTAATAGATACAAAGGAAGACAGGGGAAGTTGAGATAGAAAAAGCGACTGAGGTAGAGTTGATGGAAGCAGAGAGAAGGAATTTAACAAGACTCTCCAGATTCAACATCTCCCCACTGAAAGCAGAAATTCTGTTTGAAAATGTGTTTCCTGTGTATGTTTTTCTCAGAGTTTGACAGTATTGCTATGACGACCCTGGACCTTCCCTCCATCCTAGTCCACCTCAGGGTAGCATCATAGCAGCTGGAGATGTCTGGAAGCTCCAAAATCATCTCTTTTAATCATCCTCCCTCCCTCCCTCCCTCCCTCCCTCCCTCCCTCCCTCCCTCTCCACTTCCTCTCATCCCTCCTCTCCCTGTCCTCTCCACTCCCTCTCCACCACTCCCCTCTCCTTCTTCCTCCCTCTAATCTTCTCCCCTCCTCTCCTCCGCTCTCCTCATCTCCTCTCCTCCTCCCCTCAGTAGTAACACGTAGGGAGAGAGAAGATGAAACTAAAGAACATTTGATTCTTTATGGATCAGATCCTCTTATGGAGGATATTGCAGTGACATATTTCACATCCGGGTGTAAAAGCCATTTAGCTTAACTTCTTAACCCGGCCACCTACTGTACTCAGAATCTCCTCCTTTTCCTCATGTCTGATCTCTGTGGAATAGCGGAATATTTTACTGGTTGTGTGAGTGTGACTTTGTATTGTATTTGAATGCTTGTGTGTGGTAAGATGTGCTTAAATGTGTTAAATCACCATATGGTGTCAGTGCAGTGTAATACTGGTGTGTGTGTGTATGTGCGTATGTCGATAGGATTAAGTGTTAATGTGCATTTGTGAGCATCTGACATGACTGTGTGTGTGTGCATGTGAATGTGTGTGTGTGTGGTGAAGGGTGAATGTGTGTACGTGGTGAGGAGAGGGATGAGTGTGTGTGTGTGTATGTGAGTATGTGTGTATGTGAGTGTGTGTGTATGTGAGTGTGTGTGTATGGGAGTGTGTGTGTATGTGAGTCTGTGTGTATGTGAGTGTGTGAATATGTGAGTGTGTGTGTATGGGAGTATGTGTGTATGGGAGTGTGTGTGTGTATGGGAGTGTGTGTGTATGGGAGTGTGTGTGTGTATGGGAGTGTGTGAGTGTGTGTATGTGAGGGTGTGTGTATGTGATTGTGTGTGTATGGGAGTGTGTGTGTGTATGGGAGTGTGTGTGTGTATGGGAGTGTGTGTGTATGGGAGTGTGTGTGTATGGGGGTGTGTGTGTATGGGAGTGTGTGTGTATGGGAGTGTGTGCGTATGTGTGTGTGTGTGTGTGTATGGGAGTGTGTGAGTGTGTGTATGTGAGTGTGTGTGTATGGGAGTGTGTGTGTATGGGAGTGTGTGTGTGTATGGGGGTGTGTGTGTATGGAAGGTGTGTGTGTATGGGAGTGTGTGTGTATGGAGTGTGTGTGTATGGGAGTGTGTGTGTATGGGGGTGTGTGAGTGTGTGTATGTGAGTGTGTGTATGGGAGTGTGTGTGTATGGGAGTGTGTGTGTATGGGAGTGTGTGTGTATGGGAGTGTGTGTGTATGGGAGTGTGTGTGTATGGGAGTGTGTGTGTATGGGAGTGTGTGTGTATGGGAGTGTGTGTGTATCAGAGGGTCTGATCTCCACCCAGACCAGAGCTGTAGACCTCAGCAGGTTCAGAAACAGGCAGAGGAGAGACAGATCCCTCTCTTAATAGATTTCAGCCCTGAGAGCTTGAGCGTGTTGATCCAGGTCCTGTCAGCTCCTCCCTGCTTTACCATCACACAGCACAGAGGGACTTCAAACAGGGGTTCTTTGACTGCTAACATGAGGCTGATGTGCGTTCATCCCCCCCCCTGCTGTGTAGATCCTCACCATTCATCTCCCCTCTGGCTAGCAGCTCCCTCCAACAGGATCCTGGGAGGCGTCTATTCTCACAGATGCAGATGATACACGTTTGTCCTCGTCGAGGTCATTGTTTTTGTAAATGTAAATTAGATCCCATATAGTTCTTGCTTCTTCTCTGAGGTGTTCAGTTGGTTTACTGCGCTGTACCTAATGGTCTTAGTGCTTTTTCCACACTCTCTGTTCGTTATGCGACGCACACAAATGCACATAGCCCAAATATACACCCACACACATTTAGGGTCCTCAGGCGGTGGACGGTCAAGGAGAACATCGGCACTTCAGGAAACTTTCTTCCAGCAGCCAAACTACTTATCAGCTTTATTTAGCTTCGACCTGAGGAGAGAATTACTAGGAAGAAGCAACAGAAGTGGCCTACAGGGATACTGAACACAATACACACACACACACACACACACACACACACACACACAGATACACACACAGATACACAGACACACACATACACACACACACACACACACACACACACACAGACACACACACACACACACACATACACACACACACACACACACAGAGATACACACACAGACACGCACACACAGACACACACAGATAGACACACACATACACACATAACCATGCATGTTCACTCTCTCGCACACACACACATACATACACACAAATGCACATAAAACACAGTCATCAGAAGACAGACACCAGAATGTACTTGTCCTGTAGGCTTCTGTACTGCACTGTACTGTGCTATACAATCATGTACTGTACCAAACTATACTATACCAGGCTACACTCCACTACACTGTACTGCAGAGGTGTCAACTCTGACGTGGTGTGCACACACCCTGCACCCCCCCCAGCACCCCCCCCAGCACCCCCCCCAGCACGCCCTCTACACACACCCCTCTCTCCCACCCTCTCGGAACCCCTCTACACCTCCAAGAACACACTTACTACAACCATGCTCAACACACACCTCCCCTTCTCCCCCCCCACCACCCCCCCTCCCCACAACCACACCCCCCCCAAACACACACACCTCCCCTTCTCCCCCCCCACCACCCCCCCCCCCCCACAACACACACCTCCCCTTCTCCTCCCCACCACCCCCCCCCCCACACACACACAAACACACACCCCCCAAACACACACACCTCCCCTTCTCCCCCCCACCCACCCCCCCCCTCCACACACACACACCTCCCCTTCTCTCCCCACCACCCCAACACACACACACCTCCCCCCCTGCTCATCTCGTCTCTAGCAGGTATCCCAGATCTTTCAGCTAGATGCTCAGTTGTAACCCTTCCAGAGAGTCATGATCCCGGCTCATCTTCAAGGCTGCTGGTCTCCAGGAGCCTCTGGGAGCAGCGTCAACATCACAGATACCATCAGAACACTGATGAGCTTCCCTGCTGCCGCCGCCCCGCGCTACCGTTTATCCAAACAAGCATCTGATCCACGAGACGCTCCCCTCCGCAGAACAGACTTCAAAGGTGTAGCAGAAGGCCAGATTAATTCTCTCCTCCATGCAGCCTCTTTTCCTCTCTCTTATTATCCTCATCCTCCCTCCCCCCCTCCCTCCTAACAATCCTTTTAGGAGCTGTCACACACTTTATGGCTATTGTGTTGCGGTGGAGAGCTCCTCCACTGGAACAGAGCAAAGTGCAGAGCATTGTGTTAGGGAGACACATGGCTCCAATGAAACCCAAGTCAGCAAAGGTACGGGGGGGGGGGGGGGGGGGGGGGGGGGGGGGGGGGGGGGTTCAAAATGAACCCTCAGCATTTTTGTGCATGCGACTGCACTGGACAACCATAAAAAACTATATATATATATATAGTTTTTTATATATATATATATATATATATATATACTATATATATATAGTCTCAGTATATCAATCCGAATCTGCTTCTGGTACCCAGAGGAAGAATGTTGGCCTTTCTAATGCTGTTGGTGTGGAGGTGAACTGCTCTGTATCTCTGGGATGTGAGGGGCAAAGTGTTTCAACTCCTCCATAGCTGCTTTAAACAGTGCATGTTCCTGCGAGGAGGCAGCCTGCCTGACCTTGGCATGTCATCTGACCTCATGTGGGATGTCATCTGCACCTGCAGGCTCGACGTACTACAGCTGGAGTGAATCTGTCTTTCAGATTTGTGGAACATTCATTAAGGGTCTCGCGGAAGATGATTAAATTTACATAAAAACTGAGGATGCAACGATTCATGGTATGATTAGCGATGGTCGGAGGAATAATCAGGGTTTTATGGTTTTCTACATTTTTCTAAGTGAGTTTTGTCAGGAGTAAATCCTTGCGCGCAACTGAAATTAGTAGCCTAAAATAATAATAATAATGTTAAAAACAACACACAAATAATATAAATGACAATAAACTAAAATATAAACGAACAAGAGAGCTTGTATTTTGTTCATGTTATTTATGGATTTACGGAATATGGCGTCATCCAGCTGAACGATTTCTGGTCCTTAGCAAGATAAGAGCTTGAGCTCACCAGCTCACAGATAGTTAGCTATCGTTAGCGCAGAAATAAAGTTCTTTATAGCAACCAATTAATCTAAAAGTTTGACCATGGTAATTCAAGTTCAAACTCAACTTGAGATTTTCCCAATACTAACATGCCAACTTCAACATCCTCTTTACATTCACTCCTTGTATCTCCAGTATATTTAAAGGTCTCCTATTTTGGTTCTAGATCGTGACATTTTCCCATGTGGGTCAGGGGGCACAGTCTGGTCCAGTCCCTCTCGCTCTCTCTCTCTTGCTCTTTCTCTGTCTCCCTCTCTCTCCCTCCATCTCTCTCTCTCCCTCCATCTCTCTCTCTCTCTCTCTTGCTTTCTTTCTCTCTCTCTCTCTCTCTCTCTCTCTCTCTCTCTCTCTCTTTCTCACTCTGATGCGAGAGCTAATTGGATTGGAGGGGAATCTTCTTACTCTTCCCCGCGTGGCTGTGTGCAGGTGACAAAAACCCCCATGTGGTCCAGAGGCATTATCTCCGTGCCCCTGAGGATCACAGGGGCTTTACGCTGCCCAAGAAGCTGCTCCTAGCTTGGGGTTCGCTTTCCAGAAAGCGTGGGGCGCCTGGAAGGCAGTCCAGGCAGATCAGATCTCCTCATCCCTGATTAAGCACTCACAGACAGGGCCTTTGCAACACCAGCTACACTGCAGTAGTCTGGATCGATGTGTTTGTTGGAAGACAGGGCTGGGAATTGGGGAAAAAAACCCATAAGTAGACTGGATAAAGATGTACTGTATGAAGAGTCCAGCAAAGAAATGTTTGTGCACGCACGCACATGAATAAAAAATATATCTAGAGTTAAGTTTCTGGGTCATATTTCTGGGGATTTTCTATCCTCTGCAGATATTTGAAACCTACATGGTTCTTTTTGTTCAGTGAACGTGCTCCGGATCCCGTGGAAGAAGAAGAAAAAAAAACCACAGCGCTGAATGTGCATCTTCTCCAATGTTGTGACTTTACTTTCCTGAACTGTGGTTGGCTGTTCTGTGTGTCTGCCACTCTCCCCACACCTGCGCTTCACTGCTCTTTAGTGCTCATCAACCCTGGCCTCCTCACAGACATGGCAGCTGTCACTACTTGCCAACAACTCAGCCATGTTTCTCTCCTCCCTCTTCTTCTCCTCCATCCCCCCCCCTCTCTCCCCTCCCTCCCTGGCTCTGATCCAGGCCCAGACTGGTACTGACCAAGGTGAAGCTGAGAGTAGCGGATGTGAATGACAATGTTCCGGAGTGGAGCATGGAGCCGTATCCCTACCTGGCTGTGGTGGCCCCCCAGGCCCCCTCTGGGACCCTGGTCTACCAGCTTCAGGCCCTGGACCCGGATGAGGGGAGCAGTGGGGAGGTGGAGTACTTTCTGTCTGATGGTAAGCCACACTCAGGGCTTCCTACTCTGCTGCCAAACACACACACACACACACGTAAACATACACACACACGTACTCACACACATGTACTCACACACATTAACCCACTAAGTGGGTCAGAGGTCTGCCACTCTGCCTCCTGCTCAGAGGGGGGTCTGTCATATCTGAGTGTGTGTGTGTGGGGGGGGGGGGTTAAATCTGGTCCGGTCCGTCTGTGACTCTCTGACTTGTATTAACCCCCCCCCCTCACTCCCCAGACAACACAGAAACTGCAGAAGCAGTGCAGGGTTGACACACCCCCCCCCCCCCCATGTCTTTAAGCAGCTGTTAAGATAAGTTTTGATAATTGTCTCAAGTGTTACCAGCTAAAAAACACATCTACTGCCTGCTAGTGTTTCAAATCAGATTGGAACATAATTTGTCTTTGTTAGGGTTAACTTAATCCTCTCGACAGAAGCGTAGGTTTCCCCTCCGTATCAGAAGAGGAGGCTGGTCCCTCTGGCCACCAGCTCCTGGTGGGAGTAGCTTATATGTGACCTCATTCTGGAGTGCATGAGCCAGTCTGCTGACTTTAGGGTGTCCAGTATTAACAGCATATTGACATCAGCATGAACAGTCCTGCATGCTGAGAGCCTCTGCTGGGATCCTCTTCCACAGCTGCTAACCGAGATACAGAGTGGATGAGTGAGCTAGCTAGACTATTCAGACACCTGCAACTGTCTGTTTGTCGGTCCCTCTCTTTCTCTCTCTGCCTTTCTGTCTGTCTGTCTGTCTGCTTGTCACCTGTCTGTCTGTCTGTGTCTTTTTCTCTCTCTCACTCTTTCTCTCTCTCACTCTTTCTCTCTCTCTGCCTGTCTGTCTGCCTGCCTGCTTGTCGTCTGTCTGCCTGTCTTTCACTCACTGTGTACTACAGATGTTCCGGCTCACTGCACCCTGTGTGTGTTGCAGGAGGTGAGGGCTGTTTCTCAGTGAACCAGCGGACAGGTCAGGTGATCACTACAGGGTTTCCCCTGCAGAGGGACAGGGAGTACCTCCTCAGCGTGCTGGCGTTTGACGGCATGGGGAGTCGCAGCGCCCCCCGCTATGCTGTCTGTGGTGGCAGGACCCCGCCCCCCACAGTTCACCAACACCAGCTACACCATCTCCATACCAGAGAACACACCAGAGGGACAACCGTGAGTCACACACACAGAGACACACACACAGGCACACACACACACAGACAGAGACAGACACACACACAGACAGAGACAGACACACACACAGACACACACAGACAGACAGAGACAGAGACAGACACACACACACACAGACAGACAGACAGACACACACACAGACACACACAGACAGACAGAGACAGAGACACACACACACACAGGGACACACACAGGGACACACACACAGACACACACACACACACACACAGACAGAGACAGACACACACACAGACAGAGACAGACACACACACAGACACACAGACAGACAGAGACAGACACACACACAGACAGACAGACACACACACACACAGACAGAGACACCCACACACACAGACACCCACACAGAGACAGACACATGTGAATACACACATGTATCTTTCATTAGACGTTTCTAACCCCCCCCCCCCCCCCCCCCCCCTCTCCTCTTGCAGTTTCCTGGTAGTGCTGGCCATTTCCTTCCAGAAGCAGCCAGTCAGCTACAGCCTGCTGATCAACCCCAGCAGTGTGTTCTTCATGCAGGCAGAGACAGGAGAGGTGGGCCTGACCAGGACACTGGACTACGAGAGCGACCAGCGCAGATACCTGCTGATGGTCCGAGCCAGCGAGGGGGGGCCTGGGGGGCTCAGCAGTGTCACTGAGGTCAGAGGTCACACATTCAGCAACACACACACAGACACACATGAACAGTCAGACTCATATAAATAAATATACTGTATATATATAATATATATATATAAACACTTAGACACATGCACAGGCACATACACTCAATCATTTACACATGCCCACGCACAGGCTGACACACACACACACACACACACACACAAACAACTGCTTGCTCAGTGTTCTCCTCACAGTGTATGCACAGAGAATAACAGCTCTTTTCAGCCTGATTAAACAGGGCTGGGATTTTAAGTGGGCTTTGTGTGTGTTAATGGACACACTTCTAAAAACTTGGTGGGGGAGAATGTGTGCGAGGGTTAGAGTGTGAGTGTGAGAGTGGGTTGGAGAGAGTTTTGTGTGTGTGTGTGTGTGTGTGATAGTGTGTTTGAGGGTATATAACACAGGGAAGCCTTCTTCAAAGTTCTTTCAAAACTATTACTCAGCTATCAGATCATACTTTACAGTCTGTGGTGACAGGGTTACCAGGGTCTACCAGCACACACACACACGCACCCCCCCCCCCCCCCCCCCCACACACACACACACAGGGTTAGGTCTTCTGCCAACACACACACACACGGTTAGGTCTTCTGCCAACACACACACACACACACACACACACACAGGGGTTAGGTCTTCTGCCAACACACACACACACACACACACACACACACGCGCACACACACACACACACAGGGTTAGGTCTTCTGCCAACACACACACACACACACACACACACACACACACACAGGGTTAGGTCTCTTCTGCCAACACACACACACACACACACACACACACACACCGGGTTAGGTCCTACGCCAAAACATGCCCAAACAGACTAAGAAGCTCTGAACTGGAAGATAAGGAGATGTTTGCTTGGAAACTAAAAATAGCCTTCAGCTTAAGTTTCCTCCCCCAGTATAACCCTGCCTGGAGCTCTTCTCAAGTGATTAAGGTTATCAAAGTCTCTCTAATGTTCTATTTCATACATCACCCCTTCATCCCACTAACCCAAGCACTCAAACTCCTCTTCTGTTACTCTTCTCAAACTCCCCCCCTCCTCTTCCTCCTCCTCCTTCTCTTCTCCATCTTCTCCTCCTTAATTCTTCCTCCTCCTTCTCCTCCTCATCTCCTCCCCTCACCTTCCCTTTCCGCTTCTCCTCCCTTCTCCCATTTTTCCTCTTCTCCTTCTCTAACTCCTCCCCCTTTTGCCCTCTCCACTCCCCCCCCTCTCCTCCTCTCCTCCCCGTCCTCTCCTGCAGATCCAGGTGCTGATAACTGATGAGAACGACTGTGTTCCAGAGTTCCTCCAGTCAATCTACAGTGTGGACGGTGTCCTGGAACAGTAACCACGGCAACGTCCCTCCTGCAGGGTGAGTGTGTGTCCCAGAGCATGCTCTGTTCCTCTTCAGCCCTGCTGACAGGGGTTCTCAAAGGTTCCATAGCATGCTGCTTTAGCAGAGAAGCACAGAAAGGGAGGGAACATTTCCCTACATGATGATACATAGAAGGAAAAATCCAGATTGGCTCGTCTGATTGGCTGTTTCTCAACGCAGAGAAGTATATCCAGGACTTGGTTTAAACACATCAGATGTTCTAACTCCTTGGGACCATAGGCAGGCTGGAGAACCTGCATTCATTTAAAAATCCCCCTAAAGTGAAGTTTTCATGCTTTAAATATCAGTGTTATCTGTGATCTGCTGTGAACACTGACTTCATCACCTCCCCTTCCTTTGCACAGCGTTGTCTAGATTCTAGAATCCTTTTATATGTTAAATTATAACAGATGCTGTCAGCACCTGGTGTCAAGAAAAGCATAAAAAGATACATGGGAAAAAGTTTCAACACGCTACCCTCTCTCTCCTCTCTTCTCCTCCCCTCTCCTCCCCCTTCCCCTCTCTTCCTCTCCTCCCCTCCTCTCCTCCCCTCTCCTCCTCTCCTCTCCTCTCCCTCCTCCCCTTATCTCCTCCCTCCTCTCCTCCCCCTTGTCCTCCTCCCCTCCTCACCTCCCCCTTCCTCCCCTCCTCCTCCCCACCCTCTCCTCCTCTCCTCCCTCCCCACCCCTCCCAACCCCTCTCCCCCACCTCCTCTCCTCCCCTCCCACCTCCCCACTTCTCCCTCCTCCACCCCACACCCTCCTCCACTCCTCCTCCCCTCCTCTCCTCCTCCCCTCCTCTCCTCCTCCCCACCCCTCTCCCCCTCTCCTCTCCCCCTCCTCCCCTCCTCTCCTCCTCTCCTCCCCTCTTCTCCTCCTCCCCTCCTCCTCTCCTCCTCCCAACTCTCCTCCTCCTCCTCTCCTCCTCCCTCTTCTCCTCCTCCTCCCCACCCCTCTCCTCCTCTCCTCCTCCCCTCCTCTCCTCCTCCCCACCCTCTCCTCCTCCTCCTCTCCTCCTCTCCTCCTCTCCTCCTCCCCTCCTCTCCTCCTCCCCACCCCTCTCCCCCTCCTCCTCTCCTCCTCTCTCCTCCTCTCCTCCTCTCCTCTCCACAGTTCTGGCCAGTGACTGTGACTCAGGTGTGAATGCTGAGCTCTCTTACTTCACCTTGAGCTCGGACTTCAGTGTCTCCCCCACGGCACCATCTTTCCGCCGGTCGCCTTGACTACGAGCGCCCCAACCACCAGTACGAGTTTGTCGTCATGGCGGTGGACGGTGGGGAGGAGCCTCAGTCTGGGACGGCCACGGTCCGCGTGCGCTTGGCCAACGTTAACGACGAGCCGCCCGCCTTCTCCCAGCCTGTGTGAGTCCGTTACCATGGGAACCTGATGACCCACAACACCTGGATCTGACAGGACAGGACGCAGCACAGTCACTGTACACTCTGGCACTGCCAAACACAGGTGGACACATACACAGGCAGACAGACAGGCAGACAGACAGGCAGACAGACAGGCAGACAGACAGGCAGACAGGTAGACAGACAGGCAGACACAGGCAGACAGACAGGCAGACAGACAGTAGACAGACAGGCAGACAGACAGGTAGACAGACAGGCAGACAGACAGGCAGACAGACAGGCAGACAGACAGGTAGACAGACAGGCAGACAGGTAGACAGACAGGCAGACAGACAGGTAGACAGACAGGCAGACAGACAGGTAGACAGACAGGCAGACAGACAAGCAGACAGACAGGCAGACAGACAGGTAGCCAGACAGGCAGACAGACGGCAGACAGACAGGTAGACAGACAGGCAGACAGACAGTAGACAGACAGGCAGACAGACAGGTAGACAGACAGGCAGACAGACAGGTAGACGAGACAGGCAGAGAGACAGGTAGACAGACAGGTAGATAGACAGGTAGATAGACAGGCAGACTAGCTGGCAAACTGATAGGCAGACAGGCAGACAGACAGACAAACAGGTAGGCAGGCAGGCAGGCAGGCAGGCAGGCAGGCAGGCAGACAAACAGGTAGGCAGGCAGGCAGGCATGCAGGCAGACAAACAGGTAGGTAGGTAGACAGGCAGGCAGACAGGCAGGTAGGTAGACAGATACACAGGCTTATAAACAGCCAGACAGCCATAACTAGATGTGCTCTGTTCATGCTTGTTCCAGTTTTCACTTCAATGCAGGACAGAATGAGATAGAGTGAGAGGCCACTTGAGAGAAATAGACATGGAGAGAGAGAGAGATGCAGAGAGAAAGAGTGGTGAGGAAGAGGACAGAGAGTGATCGAGATGGAGGGAGAGACAGATGAGGGAGAAAGAGGGGAAGGAGAGAGAGAAAGCAGAGGGCTGTTGGAGCAGTCTCATCTTGTGATGTGCCAGCAGGCGCCCTTTGAGCAGGGTGACAGATTACAGGTCACTTACGTTGCCACGGAGACTGCCACGACTGGTGGAGATGAATCACCCATCAGCATTCCTCTGTAAACCATCAATCACCTTTGACTCTCAACACACACGCTCGCACACACACACACACACACTTGACTTGCATAAATGCATGCGCACACACACAAACACACATTTTGCTGACGATTAAACTGAAAGTGTGAATCGCTCTCGGACTCCGCAGTCCGCTGACAGCTTGCCTATCAGCCAGCCTCCTCCATCCCTCCATCCCTCCATCCCTCCATCCCTCCATCCCTCCTCCCTCCCTCCCTCCCTTCCCTCCCTCCCTCCCTCCCTCCTCCCTCCCTCCCTCCCTCCCTCCCTCCATTCCTGTCTGTCTGTGTCATGAAGGCTCCACCCTTTCATTACTGTTGTCCATTATCCCCCTCTCTGCTCTCTCCCCCCCTCCTCCCCTCCTCCCTCCTTGCCTCCCTCCCTCCCTCTCTCTCTCTCCCCCCCTCCCTCCTCCCTTTCTGTCTCTTCACCTCCTCCCTTTCTCTCTCTTCACCTCCTCCCTTTCTCTCTCCTCCCTTTCTCTCCCCTCCCTCCCTCCCTCCTCCCTCCCTCCCTCCCTCCCTCCCTCCCTCCCTCCCCCCCTCCTCCCTCCCTCCCTCCCTCCCTCCCTCCCTCCCTCCCTCCCTCCCTCCCTCCCTCCCTCCCTCCCTCCCTCCTCTCCCTCCTCTCCCTCCTCTCCCTCCTCTCCCTCCCCATCCCAGCACCTTCAGTCCCCCCCTGTCTTCTGTGGTCCTACAGAGGATCCCAGCGCTCTACGCAGCAGAACGAGCAAATCACTGCTGACATTTTCAAAGGCTCTGGATCAAACGGCCCAGAGCAGGCTGGGAATATGAGACGGCCACGTCCCGGCCGACATGATCGTTTGTCTGGGGTGTCCTGCTGGTCGGGCCGGGCAGCGGGGGACTGAAACACTGAGACAGGGCTGAGGCAGAACCATGACTCTGCATCACTCTGCTGATGGCTGGCCAAGCTGATTGCTACAGTACAAATGTATTTGTGTGTGTGTGTGTGTCTGTGTGTATGTGTCTGTGTGTATGTGTGGTGTGTGTGTGTGTGTCTGTGGGTGTGTGTGTCTGTGTGTATGTGTATGTGTGTGTGTCTGTATGTGTGTGTGTGTGTGTGTGTGTGTGTGTGTGTGTGTGTGTGTGTGTGGTGTATGTGTGTCTGTGTGTGTGTGTGTCTGTATGTGTGTGTGTGTGTGGTGTGTGTGTGTGTGTGTATGTGTGTCTGTGTGTGTGTGTGTGTTGGGGGTGGGGGTTCCTGCGATGTGTGTGTTGCTGTGGTACGTATTGATCTGATCAAACTCCTTACACACAGCTACAGGACGTTCGTCTCCGAGGACGCGGGCCCCAACACTCTGGTTGCCACGGTGCTGGCCAAGGACCCAGACGGCGACGGGATCGTCTACTCCGTTACCGCCGGCAACGAGGAGGGCAACTTTGTCATCGACAGTCAGAAGGGTGAAACTTCTTGTTCTTCCTCAGAAACATGCAGATCTCCGGGCTTTCATGTGAAGGTGTATCGATTGGTGCATATATAACAGTTTTAGACGACCCTGTAGAGCACTCTGGCCTTGGTAGAGCTGTACTCTGCTCTGGTAGAGGAGGCAGAGAGCCTTGCTGAGCTGTACTCTGCCCCTGTAGAGGAGGCAGAGAGCCTTGCTGGGCTGTACTCTGCTCTGGTAGAGCAGACAGGGAGCCTTGCTGAGCTGTACTCTGCTCTGGTAGAGGAGGCAGAGAGCTCTGCTGAGCTGTACTCTGCTCTGGTAGAGGAGGCAGAGAGCCTTGCTGGGCTGTACTCTGCTCTGGTAGAGGAGGCAGAGAGCCTTGCTGAGCTGTACTCTGCTCTGGTAGAGGAGGCAGAGAGCCTTGCTGAGCTGTACTCTGCTCTGGTAGAGGAGGCAGAGAGCCTTGCTGGGCTGTACTCTGCTCTGGTAGAGGAGGCAGAGAGCCTTGCTGGGCTGTACTCTGCTCTGGTAGAGGAGGCAGGGAGCCTTGCTGAGCTGTACTCTGCTCTGGTAGAGGAGGCAGAGAGCCTTGCTGAGCTGTACTCTGCTCTGGTAGAGGAGGCAGAGAGCCTTGCTGGGCTGTACTCTGCTCTGGTAGAGCAGACAGGGAGCCTTGCTGAGCTGTACTCTGCTCTGGTAGAGGAGGCAGGGAGCCTTGCTGAGCTGTACTCTGCTCTGGTAGAGGAGGCAGAGAGCCTTGCTGGGCTGTACTCTGCTCTGGTAGAGGAGGCAGGGAGCCTTGCTGGGCTGTACTCTGCTCTGGTAGAGCAGGCAGAGAGCCTTGCTGAGCTGTACTCTGCTCTGGTAGAGGAGGCAGGGAGCCTTGCTGAGCTGTACTCTGCTCTGGTAGAGGAGGCAGAGAGCCTTGCTGGGCTGTACTCTGCTCTGGTAGAGGAGGCAGGGAGCCTTGCTGGGCTGTACTCTGCTCTGGTAGAGGAGGCAGAGAGCCTCTGTAGGTCTGGAGTGTTGAACAGACCTGGAACATGTCATCTTCCTGCCGTTATTGCAGAACCTTCGACTAATCTCACATTAAAATCCTCAAGTACTGCAGTGTCCAGGCAGTTTGTACACGCGACAAAAACAACAATATATCATCAAACACAACGTCTATCACCTACACTCAAGTGCAAGGAAGGACCCGTTTAAGCTGGGGGAACTAATAATGCTGTGTTTGTGTTGCAGACTTCTTGAGGGAGGACACCATGGTGGGGACCAGCTTCTTACGAGTGGCGGCGCACGATGACGACTTTGGAAGCAACGCAGCCGTCAGCTACTCCATGTCCCAGGAAGAACCAGAGTACCTGGAGGTCAACCCTGTGACCGGCTGGGTCTACATCAACCAGCCCATCTCACAAGTAGGGCTACTGGGACTAGACCAGGACTACTGTGGGCTGTCACTGACTGGACTAGACCAGGACTACTGTGGTCTGTCACTGACTGAACTAGACCAGGACTACTGTGGTCTGTCACTGACTGGACTAGACCAGGACTACTGTGGTCTGTCACTGACTGAACTAGACCAGGACTACTGTGGGCTGTCACTGACTGGACTAGACCAGGACTACTGTGGTCTGTCACTGACTGAACTAGACCAGGACTACTGTGGTCTGTCACTGACTGGACTAGACCAGGACTCCTGTGGTCTGTCACTGACTGGACTAGAGTTCTGTACTAGAACCTTGGAGACAGGCATCTCACCAATTAACCTTTCAACAAAGTTCTGGTGTTCTCGTCTGTGTTCCCTCCCTCCCTCCCTCCCTCCCTCCCTCCATCCCCAGAGGACCATCATTACTCGGCAGGTTGTGGCCACAGACGGAGGGAACCGCAGCACGTCAGTGGAGCTGTCAGTGTCCATCACCAACGTGAAGAACCAGCCTCCCCAGTGGGAGAGGGACAGCTACAGCGTGGTGCTGCCTGAGAACACCCCCAGGGACACCCCCATCGTGGTGAGCAGGAGGGGGGGGTGGGGGGGGGCGGGAGACGTCAGGCTGTGTCACAGCTGGGAAGGGAGAGGAAGGGAGAGAGGGGGTCTGACGACCTCAACCATACATGGAGAGACTCAACCCTGAATCCTCCTGTGTTCTGACAGACCATCAAGGCCACCTCCCAGCTGGGTGACCCCAGGGTGACCTATAACCTGGAGGACGGCATGGTCCCAGAGACCAACATGCCTGTCCGCTTCTACCTGTCGCCCAATCGTGAGGATGGCTCCGCCTCCATCCTGGTGTCCGAGCCGCTGGACTTCGAGACCACGCCCACTTTCTCCCTTCGCGTGCGGGCGCAGAATGTGGCAGCCGTTCCTCTGGCCGCCTTCACCACCGTCTACGTCAACGTCACCGGTAAGAGATGATGTCACCGGTAGGAGACGATGTCACTGGTAGATCATGATGTCACCGGTAAATCATGATGTCATCAGTAGGGCATGATGTCATGACCAAACAGAATAACCACTTTCCCCAGTAGCTTTGTCATTAGGCTCAACCCTGACCTTTGACCTTGTAGTTAGGAGAGCCTAGACCCAGAGCTCAAACTCATTTTCTTCTTTACATTTCTCCTCCTTTGCAGCTACACCTGTGTCTTTAGAAGCAGGGATTAGACTGAGCTCTCTGGGTCTCTCTGGCTCTTCTCCTTAAGCCCCTGGGTCTTCACATCCTCCCCACCCTCTGATCTCCATCCTCTCATCTCTCCTTTTCTCAGACGTAAACGACAACGTCCCGTTCTTCACCTCCTCCATCTACGAGGCGTCGGTGAGCGAGGGCGCTCAGGTGGGGGCGATGGTGCTGCAGGTGTCAGCGCACGACCAGGACCTGGGCCTCAACGGACAGGTGGGCCAGCGGGGGGAGGATCTGTTCCGCAGACATTTTAGCAAAAAAAATAATAAAATAGATCATTTCTGTGGGGGGGGGGGGGATTTCAACTTATTTTAGGATGTGTGAAAAGAAAGTATAAAGCAAAAAAGTTTTCTTTCAGGCAAAATAAATATTTCTGATGTTGTTTAAAAAGGTATCTTTTCTGGGACTTGTGGGTGTGAAAAACAAAACAAAAACAAACAAACAAACAAAGGAATGTGTGGACGTCTGCCCTCTGATGTGACCTGTGACCCTCAGATCTCCTACTCGCTGCTGAGTGACAGCAGTGGGGATCACCGCTTGTTCCGGATCGATCCCCAGCTTGGCTTCATCTACACTGAGGCAGTGTTTGATCGAGAGGCTCGCAGCTCCTACCTGCTGGAGGTCCAGTCTGAGGATGGACAGGAATCAGCTCGGCCTGGACGGAACAAGAAGCCCAACTCAGGTCTGAACCCTTGTCTGAACCCTGATCTGAACCCTGGTCTGAACCCTGATCTGAACCCTTGTCTGAACCCTGATCTGAACCCTGATCTGAACCCTTGTCTGAACCCTGATCTGAACCCTGGTCTGAACCCTGATCTGAACCCTGGTCTGAACCCTGATCTGAACCCTGATCTGAACCCTGGTCTGAACCCTGGTCTGAACCCTGGTCTGAACCCTGGTCTGAACCCTGGTCTGAACCCTGGTCTGAACCCTGATCTGAACCCTGGTCTGAACCCAGATCTGAACCCTGGTCTAAACCCTGATCTGAACCCTGGTCTGAACCCTGATCTGAACCCTGGTCTGAACCCTGGTCTGAACCCTGGTCTGAACCCTGGTCTGAACCCTGGTCTGAACCCTGGTCTGAACCCTGGTCTGAACCCTGATCTGAACCCTGGTCTGAACCCTGGTCTGAACCCTGGTCTGACTGAAAGGTTTCTGCTGCTCCAGTCTGAGATTGACTAGCAAAGAAACATCAGATACTATAAGACTGTTGGAAACCCTGATCAGGGTAGCTGCTGCCTCTCTCTCTGTCGGTCTGTCTCTCTCTCTGTCTGTCTTTGTCTCTCCCTCTGTCTGTCTGTCTGTTTGTCTCTCCCTCTGTCTCTGTCTCTCCCTCTGTCTGTCTGTCTGTTTCTCTGTCTCTTTCCTTCTGTCTGCCTTTCTGTCTCTCTCTCTTGTGTCTTTCTGTCTCCCTCTCTCTCTATCTCTCTCTCTCTCCCTCTCTCTCTCTTGAATAAGAGAGAGACATCTCATTGATATGTACCCCAGTTCCTATAGCCCGTGGTTGACTGTGCTCAGATCAGGTCCATGTGGGATCACCCTGCTCTGTGGATGGAGTTGAAAAATACTCTGCAGAGGCCTAACCTGACTTTGAAGAGGGAATTTTAATTTGATTTCTCCTGAAAGCGTGTCCAGATTTGCCGCCCCCATTGAAAACAAGCCTGAGGGGTTAGTGAAGGCTTGTTTTACTAATGTTCTTTTATAAGACATTGTGCATTTGGAAGATAACAGTATTCAAATTCACTTTGTTGTTGTTGTATTTCTAGTGTGTCGTCTTGGGGAGACTTCAGTCTGTTTACTCCCAGTGATGTAAGACTATTCAGAGAAGGGGGTTACAGAAGCTTCCGGAGAAAGTATTAGGGGTAGAGGGTGCTGGAGTATAAAGCGTTCTCTCTGGGGATGTCTGGGATACTTAGCATTAGAAATGAGTCCTGGTCTTGTCTTCTACCTGGTATCTCTCTGAGCAGGGGGGGATCATCTCTCCCGCTCACATTACCTTGTCTGGCTGCCTCTGCCAGCCTCATACAGGAGATGGAGGGAGGAAGACAAATGGAGAGGAGAGGAGATGGAAACAGGAAGGAGGAGAGCTGAGGGGAGATGGAGGAGAGGGGAGAGATGGAGGGATGAGGAGATATGGAGGAGAGAAGAGAGCTGGAGGGATGGTAGAGAGAGGAGAGAGATGTGGAGGAGATGGGAGAGATGGAGGGATGGAGGATAGAGGAGAGAGAGCATGCAGCTGAGTGCCTCAGCTATTTGCCCCCCCCCCCCCCCATTCCCCCTCCCATGTCAACGACCTTTTTCAGAAGGAAAAACCGCTTCCTGTCTTTGAGGAAGTGCAAATGAAACAAAGTACAGAGAAAGGGAAGTAAACACTTGTCAACTTATAAATATTTGATCATCCCAGAGGAACGTTGCGTTCCTCACACTCCCCATGCTCTGTGAAGAAGTGGATTCCTGAAGAGGGGAGGCCTGCTTTGGTTTGGTGCTGCGCCTGTTACTCCAGTAAAGCAGTCAACAGTCTATCCTGGCAAATGAATAATTTATGCAATTTAGAAACAACCTCGTTGAGAAAGACGTTTCTCCACTCATTTCCATGTCAAGTGTGGCCCATTACATTGGGGTTAAGTGTCTCCTTTCAAGCAGGAGTATCAGTCAAGAGCGACAGCTGAGACGAGGGGGGAGGACAGATGGAGAGAGGAGAGGCTGACAGGCCGGAGGGTTGTGGAAGGGGGGTAAGGTGACCCAGACGTGCTCGAGCCGTGGGTCTTCACAGCTCTGCTGTCGTGTGCTCGCTTCCCGCAGACACGGCGTACGTTCGCGTGTTCATCAGCGACGTCAACGACAACAAGCCGGCGTTCAGCCAGCGCCTGTACGAAGTGGGCGTGGACGAGGACACGGACGTGGGCGTGGCCGTCGTCACCGTCAGCGCCAATGACGAAGACGAAGGTAAGAAACCCGCCAAAGTCTTTTTCCTGTCTTGACTGAGACGTACAGATTCCTTGTTCTTCTGCTGTCCAGGTTAAGACAGGGGGAGCTGGAGAGGATTAACATTTCATGAAGGCTTTGAAAACTTCACGAGAGTTTCCAGGGGGCTTTTCTCAACACTCCAAACTGGCCTCTCTCTCTCTCTCTCTCTCTCTCTCTCTCTCTTTCTCTCTCTTTCTCTCTCTCTCTCTCTCTCTCTCTCTCTCTCTCTTTCTCTCTCTCTTTCTCTCTCTCTTTCTCTCTCTCTCTCTCTCTCTCTCTCTCTCTCTCTCTTTCTCTCTCTCTCTCTCTCTCTCTCTCTCTCTCTCTCTCTCTCTCTCTCTCTCTCTCTCTCTCTCTCTCTCTCTCTTTCTCTCTCTCTCTCTCTCTCTCTCTCTCTCTCTCTCTCTCTCTCTCTCTCTCTCTCTCTCTCTCTCTCTCTCTCTCTCTCGGTATGATGGGAGTCCGGGGGGGGGATTTTGTTGTCAGTCAGAGTGAGTTGTATCAGAGAAGCCAGAGCTAGCCAACCTAAATGAGCTGTTGTTGAGCGTTGCTGTTGTGTGGAAACAGTTGAATCATATAAGAAGTGACTCGCTCGTCAGCAGTGGGCCTATCAGGACGGAGCTTTGATGTCCTGCTGTGCTGATCATAGCGGAAACACTCGCAGGCAGCCGTGTGATTGGCAGCTAATACACTGCCCTGCCCAGGAGATCCCTTGACGCAGCATGTTTGGAGGTGGTTGAGAGGGGGAGGGGGATGGGGGGGGGGGCGAGGGTTTGAAGGGTTTAGGCCTTGTCACCTCGACCCCCACAGTGGGTGATGACAGCCTCCGGTTTGTGACATGGAGGCCGGTTATCTGGGAGGATAAGCCAGATTTGTCTTGTTTAAAAACTCCATCCTTCCAGGATGCCGCTGCTCTAAGCCTATCAGAAGCCAGCTGTGTGGTGTTAATAGCCACAGAGAGTAGATTTACATAGGATTGTGCCTCTTTTACAGATTAAGAAGGGGGACAGACTGTTATCTCCTGCAGTGTTCACTGGTATCTCCTGCAGTCTTCAGTGCAGTGTTGGCTGTTATCTCCTGCAGTGTTCAGTGCAGTGTTGGCTGTTATCTCCTGCAGTGTTCAGTGCAGTGTTGGCTGTTATCTCCTGCAGTGTTCACTGTTATCTCCTGCAGTGTTCAGTGTAGTGTTCACTGTTATCTCCTGCAGTGTTCAGTGCAGTGTTGGCTGTTATCTCCTGCAGTGTTCACTGTTATCTCCTGCAGTGTTCAGTGCAGTGTTCACTGTTATCTCCTGCAGTGTTCAGTGCAGTGTTGGCTGTTATCTCCTGCAGTGTTCAGTGCAGTGTTCACTGTTATCTCCTGCAGTGTTCAGTGCAGTGTTGGCTGTTATCTCCTGCAGTGTTCAGTGCAGTGTTCACTGTTATCTCCTGCAGTGTTCAGTGCAGTGTTGACTGTTATCTCCTGCAGTGTTCAGTGCAGTGTTCACTGTTATCTCCTGCAGTGTTCAGTGCAGTGTTGGCTGTTATCTCCTGCAGTGTTCAGTGTAGTGTTGGCTGTTATCTCCTGCAGTGTTCACTGTTATCTCCTGCAGTGTTCAGTGTAGTGTTCACTGTTATCTCCTGCAGTGTTCAGTGCAGTGTTGACTGTTATCTCCTGCAGTGTTCACTGTTATCTCCTGCAGTGTTCAGTGTAGTGTTCACTGTTATCTCCTGCAGTGTTCAGTGCAGTGTTGACTGTTATCTCCTGCAGTGTTCACTGTTATCTCCTGCAGTGTTCAGTGCAGTGTTGACTGTTATCTCCTGCAGTGTTCACTGTTATCTCCTGCAGTGTTCAGTGCAGTGTTGACTGTTATCTCCTGCAGTGTTCACTGTTATCTCCTGCAGTGTTTATCTCGTTTATCAGGGGAGTTAGCGGGGCAGTTAGCGGCCCTGTGGAGGAGCCGGGGTATCTGGGGCACTGGGGCTGTTTGCTGCGCTCAGCTCCCTCCTTTAATTAGAGCCTGATGAAGATTGAACAAGCAGGAAGCAAACAGGATCATTAGTGATATCATGAAGAGACTTTCACAAACATCCCCTCTGAATCGGCTCTATCCAGTATCATCAAGCTTCAGGTTTAGCATCCAAGCATGCAAGTTTGTCTTTTCTTGTTGCTCGGTTACACTTTGCAACACACAAACGGCTTTATTCAGATTTCAGATTCAGATTCAGAATACTTTATTAATCCCCTTGGGGAAACTCTTTGGCAGGACAGTGCCCACCGAGGCAACACGACAAAGTACATTATCGGGAAAACACAAATATATTTTCGAGGAGAAAAAAAGGATACATGCCAGAGCCTATGCCAGTGCATAGATTCCATCTGAATTGAGTTCAAGGATATTTCTGGTAGCATGTTCCCTGTAGCAAGTCCCCCTAGTGTGTTTGTGGTAGTGTGTTTCCATGTTTAGCATGATCCTGGAAGCGTGATCCTGGTAGCATGATCCTGGAAGCGTGATCCTGGTAGCGTGATCCTGGTAGCGTGTTCTTGGTAGCATGATTGTGGTAGCATGTTCCTGGTAGCATGATCCTGGTAGTGTGTTCCTGGTAGCATGATCCTGGTAGCATGTTCCTGGTAGCATGATCCTGGTAGCGTGATCCTGGTAGCATGATCCTGGAAGCGTGATCCTGGTAGCGTGATCCTGGTAGCGTGTTCTTGGTAGCATGATTCTGGTAGCATGTTCCTGGTAGCATGATCCTGGTAGTGTGTTCCTGGTAGCATGATCCTGGTAGCATGTTCCTGGTAGCATGATCCTGGTAGCGTGATCCTGGTAGCATTATCCTGGTAGCATGATCCTGGTAGCATGTTCCTGGTAGCATGTTCCTGGTAGCATGTTCCTGGTAGCGTGATCCTGGTAGCGTGATCCTGGTAGCGTGTTCCAGGTAGCATGTTCCTGGTAGCATGTTCCTGGTAGCATGATCCTGGTAGCATGATCCTGGTAGCATGATCCTGGTAGCGTGTTCCTGGTAGCGTGTTCCTGGTAGCATGATCCTGGTAGCGTGTTCCTGGTAGCATGATCCTGGTAGCATGATCCTGGTAGCATGATCCTGGTAGCATGATCCTGGTAGCGTGTTCCTGGTAGCGTGTTCCTGGTAGCATGATCCTGGTAGCGTGTTCCTGGTAGCATGATCCTGGTAGCGTGATCCTGGTAGCATGATCCTGGTAGCATGATCCTGGTAGCATGATCCTGGTAGCGTGTTCCTGGTAGCGTGTTCCTGGTAGCATGATCCTGGTAGCGTGATCCTGGTAGCATGATCCTGGTAGCATGATCCTGGTAGCGTGTTCCTGGTAGCGTGTTCCTGGTAGCATGATCCTGGTAGCGTGATCCTGGTAGCATGATCCTGGTAGCATGATCCTGGTAGCGTGATCCTGGTATTAAATGTCTGTGGTGTCGTGTCCCGCAGGTGCCAATGCCAAGGTGCGTTACCAGATCACGTCTGGGAACACAGGCGGGGTGTTCGACATGGAGCCGGAGGTGGGAACCATCTTCATCTCCCAGCCGCTGGACTACGAGAAGCAGAAGCGCTACAGGCTGCTGGTGCTGGCGTCTGACGGGCGCTGGGAGGACTACGCCGCCGTGGTGGTCAACGTGGTCAACAGGAACGACGAGGCGCCCGTGTTCTCCGTCAACGAGTACTACGGCTCCGTCACCGAGGAGCTGGACGGCTCCCCTGTGTTTGTGCTGCAGGTGTGTGTGTGTGTGTGTTGGTGTGATGCAGTCTAAGGGAGTGGTTCCCAACACTGATCCTTAGGGAACACCTGTCCTGCATGTTCTATGTTCAATGGTCATTAGCAACCTATTAATTTGAATCATGTTGGAGCAGGGAAACATCTAGAACATGCAGGACAGGTGCTCCCTAAGGACCAGTGTTGGGAACCACTGTTCTAAGGAACTAGCACACGCAGTAACATACAGTATAACGCAGTAACATGCAGTAACGCACAGTAACATGCAGTAACGCACAGTAACATGCAGTAACGCACAGTAACATGCCGTAATACGCAGTAGCACGCATTAACACGCAGTAACATGCCGTAATACGCAGTTACATGCAGTAACATGCACTAACACGCAGTTACATGCAGTAACATGCACTAACATGCAGTAACATGCACTAACATGCAGTTACATGCAGTAACATGCAGTAACATGCACTAACATGCAGTAACATGCAGTAACATGCAGTAACACACGTGTGCTGGGCCCCAGGTGACAGCCACAGACCCGGATGCTGATGCTGACCAGGGCGCCGTGCGGTACTCCCTCCACGGCCAGGGGGCGGAGGCACAGTTCGTCATCAATGACATCACAGGGGAGATGTACGCCCAGCGAACCCTTGACCGCGAGGAGCGTGCCGTGTGGCGTTTTGTCGCCCTGGCGACGGACGAGGAAGGGGAGGGGCTTACCGGATTTACGGACGTCATCATCAATGTGTGGGACATCAATGACAACGCCCCTGTTTTCCCCTGCGCCCCCGATAACTGCCATGGCAACGTACTGGAAAACTCCCCGCCCGGAACTGTTGTCATGGAGATGATCGCGGTTGACCTTGACGACGCAGCCGTGGGCCAGAACGCCATCCTTACCTACAGGATAGCAGAGAACGCCCGCACCCCCACCGGAGACGATCTCTTCGCCATCGACGCCAGTACCGGGACTGTTTCTGTGGCGACCGCCGGGCTAGACCGGGAGGAGGCGGAGACTCACCGTCTGGTGGTGGTAGCGAGGGACGGAGGGGGCATGATGGGAACAGCCACCGCTACCGTGTCGGTGGGCGACCTGAACGACCACCTGCCCCGCTTCAGAGAGGAGAGGTGCGGGGCCCAGGTGTCAGAGAGCAGCCAGCCAGACTCCCTGGTGCTGGAGCTGGCCGGGCTGGATGGGGATGCCGGCCTGTTCGGCCTGCTGGCCTTCAGCCTGGTGGCAGGAGACCCAGAGCAGCTGTTCTACATGGTGAGCCAGCGGCAGGAACACAAAGGCCTGCTGAGGCTGAGGGAGCGTCTGGACTACGAGAGGCCGGATCACAGGACCTTCAACCTGACCATCAAGCTGGAGGACCAGGACTTCTCCACCTTCATCCACTGCATCATCCAGGTGGTGGACGAGAACGACAACGCCCCCGTGTTCCTGTCCCCGCCCCCGCCCCTGGTCGTCCTGCGGGAGGACGTGGCTGTGGGGGCCAGGGTGGCCCAGGTCCAGGCCGGTGACCCAGACTCTGGACTGAACGGGAGGCTGCTTTACTCCCTCACCCCTGACTCCGACCCTGGGCGACAGTTCTCCATCGACGGCGACGGGGTCGTCACGGTCGCGGGCGTGCTGGACCGCGAGGCACTCCCCGGGTACGAGCTGGTCGTCGTGGCAACGGACCAGGGGGTTCCTCCGTTGCGCGGCAGCGCCACGGTAACGGTCAGCCTCCTGGACGTCAACGATAACGGGCCGGAGTTGGAGACGGGCTACGCCCCCCTCCTCTGGGAGAACAGCCCCGCCCCCCAGCTGGTGTGGCTGAATGCCACCTCCCCCCTCCTGCAGGTGAGGGACAGAGACTCCCCCCTGCACGGCCCTCCCTTCACCCTCTCCCTCCCCCCCCACCCTCCTCCCAGACTTCAACCTGCAGGACCACGGCAACGGCAGCGCCACTCTCACCGCGCTCCGCGTCTTCGACCGCGAGAGGCTGTCCAAGCTCCGCCTCCCCATCGTCATGATTGACAGCGGCAGTCCTCCAATGACGGTCACCAACACCCTGACGGTTTTGATTGGCGATCGCAACGACAACCCCCACCTGGGCGGGGAGAAGGAGGTGTTCGTGCACGGCCGGAGGGGTGAGGTGTCGCCCCCGCTGGGGCTCCTGCCTGCTCACTGTTGAAACCACCAGAGACTTAGAGAGTGTTAGATCAGGTCAGAAAGGGTCAAAACATTCATGGACACAAAGATTAGGTGTGAGGACTGGATAACGTCACACACACACACACACCCTCATGCACACACAAAGGCACACACAGTCGCATACACACACACATGTGTCGCACACGCACACGTGCACGCTCATAGAAGCGTTCCACATGCAGCGTAGGTTGAGCCTGCTGTGACTCACGCTGTCCACCATTGTTTATCCAGCTGCAGGAGGCTGCCTCTTCTGCTGCACTCCCTAATAACATAATCCTCAGTCAGATAGCTAGCTAGCCCCCTCCACTAAGCTCTCAGCACTCACTGTGATGTGCAGAACACTAAGTAAGGGAGGGAGGGAGGGAAGGAGGGAGGAGGGAGGAGAGGGGAACAAAGAGAGAAAGCGAGGGGAAGAGAAAGGGGGGAAAGGAGAGAGGGAGAGAGGGATGGGGAGAGAGAAGAAGGGGAACAGAGAGTGAGAGAGAGAGAGAGAGAGAGAGAGAGAGAGGAGAGGACAGAGCTTTAGAAAGGGAATGCAAAGACAGGGAGAATAATAGAGAAACATTTGAGGGAGAGAGACAAATAAGTGAGAGGGAGGGAGAGAGATAAGTGAGAGAGAGAGAGCACGGGAGAGAGATAAGTGAGAGAGAGAACAAGGGAGAGAGATAAGTGAGAGAGAGAGATAAGTGAGAGAGAGAGAGAACAAGGGAGAGAGATAAGTGTGTGAGAGAGATAAGTGAGAGAGAGAGAGAACAAGGGAGAGAGATAAGTGAGAGAGAGAGAACAAGGGAGAGATAAGTGAGAGAGAGAGATAAGTGAGAGAGAGAGAGAGAGAGATAAGTGAGAGAGAGAGAACAAGGAAGAGAGATAAGTGAGAGAGAGAGATAAGTGAGAGAGAGAGAGAACAAGGGAGAGAGATAAGTGAGAGAGAGAGAACAAGGGAGAGAGATAAGTGAGAGAGAGATAAGTGAGAGAGAGAGAACAAGGAAGAGAGATAAGTGAGAGAGAGAGATAAGTGAGAGAGAGAGAACAAGGAAGAGAGATAAGTGAGAGAGAGAGATAAGTGAGAGAGAGAGAACAAGGGAGAGAGATAAGTGAGAGAGAGAGATAAGTGAGAGAGAACAAGGGAGAGAGATAAGTGAGAGAGAGAGAACAAGGGAGAGAGATAAGTGAGAGAGAGATAAGTGAGAGAGAGAGAACAAGGAAGAGAGATAAGTGAGAGAGAGAGAGAGAGATAAGTGAGAGAGAGAGAACAAGGAAGAGAGATAAGTGAGAGAGAGAGATAAGTGAGAGAGAGAGAACAAGGGAGAGAGATAAGTGAGAGAGAGAGAACAAGGGAGAGATAAGTGAGAGAGAGAGAGAGAGATAAGTGAGAGAGAGAGAACAAGGGAGAGAGATAAGTGAGAGAGAGAGAACAAGGGAGAGAGATAAGTGAGAGAGAGATAAGTGAGAGAGAGAGAACAAGGAAGAGAGATAAGTGAGAGAGAGAGAACAAGGGAGAGAGATAAGTGAGAGAGAGATAAGTGAGAGAGAGAGAACAAGGAAGAGAGATAAGTGAGAGAGAGAGAGAGAGATAAGTGAGAGAGAGAGAACAAGGAAGAGAGATAAGTGAGAGAGAGAGATAAGTGAGAGAGAGAGAACAAGGGAGAGAGATAAGTGAGAGAGAGAGAACAAGGGAGAGATAAGTGAGAGAGAGAGAGATAAGTGAGAGAGAGAGAACAAGGGAGAGAGATAAGTGAGAGAGAGAGAACAAGGGAGAGAGATAAGTGAGAGAGAGATAAGTGAGAGAGAGAGAACAAGGAAGAGAGATAAGTGAGAGAGAGAGAGAGAGATAAGTGAGAGAGAGAGAACAAGGGAGAGAGATAAGTGAGAGAGAGAGAACAAGGGAGAGAGATAAGTGAGAGAGAGAGAACAAGGGAGAGAGATAAGTGAGAGGGAGGGAGAGAGATATGAGAGAAGAGAGGCAGGAAGAGAGACAAACAGGGATTTTTTCCCTCCAAGACTGGAGCACTTCACAGTTGGAGATGTAATAAGTCGCAGGAACACAACACAAGAGATAACAGAACCCATAGCTAAAGATAAGAGTCTCTATCTGGGCTTTTTCATCCTGACAAAATCACTATGTATGTGTGTGCATGTGTGTGTGGTGTGTGTGTGTGCATGTGTCTGTCTGTGTGTGTGTCTGTGTGTGTGTGCATGTGTGTGTGGTGTGTGTGTGTGCATGTGTCTGTCTGTGTGTGTGTCTGTGTGTGTGTCTGTATGTGTGTGCCTGTGTGTGTGGTGTGTGTGTGTGTGTGTTTCTGTGTCTATCTTTCTGTGTGTGTGTGTGTGTGTGTGTGTGTGTGTGTGTGTGTGTGTGTGTGTGTGTGTGTGTGTGTGTGTGTGTGTGTGTGTGTGTGTGTGTGTGTGTGTGTGTGTGTGTGTGTGTGTGTGTGGTGTGGTGTGGTGTGTGTGTCCTGGACACAGGAAGGATGCCCACCATGGACCTGGGCAAGGTGTTTGCCCCTGATCCTGATATCTGGGACAACAAGACCTACACTCTGGAGGCAGGGCTGCCCAGGTGAGCTCTACTTCCTGTTTACATCCTGTTTACTTCCTGTCTGCATCCTCTTAGAGCCAGTATTCTTCAGGATAGATACGATGATTCAGGTATCATTCCGGACGCTTCTTTCATGTGCTCGGACTAATTCAACGACCAACCATCACCCAATCACTCTCCTCCTTATGTGCTTGTGGCAGTAACAGGAAATGGTAGTGGGAAGAATTTAATCACAACCAATCAGCGCTGATTGCTTTTCTACAGTTCCCAATCAGATTCTACTCTGCAATCAGAATATGCATGTTACACACTCTCTCTGACCAGCTTCCCAGGACAGCATTGAAATAGCCATCGCTGATTTGATCAACTATGCCATTCCAAAGCACCGGTTTCATAGCAACAGTGGGGCTTATTTTATCCAGTTTCTTTTTTTTGTTGTTGTTGAGAAACAGTTTTTCCTCTCGTTTGTCATCAACATCGTAACACGTGTCTCTATCCATCTCTCTCTCTCTCTCTGTGTCTCTCTCTTTCCATTCCCCTGCTCTCTTTCCTCATTCCTTTTCACTCCCCATCTCTCTCACCTCATCCTCCCTTCTCATTCTCCCTCCCTCCTCATCCTCTCTCCATCCTCACTCATCTGAGACAACCTGTCTATCGCTCCTCATCTCTCACTCTGTCTTCCTCTCTCACTCGGGGCCACTCTCTCTTTCTTCTTTCCCTCAATGTTTCTCCCTCTCTATCTTATCACCCCTGCACCCCCCCCCCGCCCCTTTTCTTTTCCTGCCTTTCTGTCTTACTCTACACCCCCCCCCCATCTCGGACTCTCTCCTTCCCCACCCCTTTCTCTCCTTGCCCTATCTATGGTTTGACCTCCCCTCTCCCCATATCTCTGCTCCTCCCCTCTCCCCATATCTCCTTCCTCCCCTCTCCCCATATCTCTGCTCCTCCCCTCTCCCCATATCTCCTCCCTCCCCCTCTCTTCTTTCCTTCAGGTACTTTTCTGTGAACAAGACCACAGGTCAGCTGACCATGACACAGAACACGCCCCCTGGCAGCTATTGGCTGAAAGTCTGGGTGTCGGACGACGTGTGGCCGGACATGGTCTCCGGGGTCAAAGTTCACGTGAGAGAGCTGGAGGAACTGGCCATCCAGTTCTCTGCTTCCTTACGGCTGAGAGGTACGCTGGCCCCGCCCCTGTCTGCCCTGTCACACACAGCAGCCAGGAAGTACTGTGCTATGGCCCCGCCCCTGTCTGCCCTGTCACACACAGCAGCCAGGAAGTACTGTGCTATGGCCCCGCCCCTGTCTGCCCTGTCACACACAGCAGCCAGGAAGTACTGTGCTATGGCCCCGCCCCTGCCTGCCCTGTCACACACAGCAGCCAGGAAGTACTGTGCTATGGCCCCGCCCCTGCCTGCCCTGTCACACACAGCAGCCAGGAAGTACTGTGCTATGGCCCCGCCCCTGCCTGCCCTGTCACACACAGCAGCCAGAAAGTACTGTGCTATGGCCCCGCCCCTGCCTGCCCTGTCACACACAGCAGCCAGCAAGTACTGTGCTATGGCCCCGCCCCTGCCTGCCAGGAAATGACACGCTTTCCTGTCGTTCACGTGGCTTTGCTATTCAAGGATGAGCTAGCTCAGTGTCATCCACCACCTGGATACCAGGAAGGAAGATCTCTCCCAGTGTTCTTGGCCAAGAAATCCAATTTCAGTTCAGTTTTATTACAGTCTCTTCTAGTCATTGTAAAGGTCAGATCTTAACACTTTGGTTAGGTCCCTGACATTTAAAAGTCTCACTTTTGTGATCAGAGTTCAGTGCCATTAACAAGTCCTCCTGATCCTTACCTCTGCAGAGGTCAGACCTGCCCCTCCCCTCTGTCCTGCCTGTCATTTAGCAGATAACTGCACCTGCGAAACCTCATTAACACCAGTGTCCTACCCTGGAGCAACTGAACACGGCTGCTATTAAAAGAAATGGGAAAATATAATTTGGAACAAAAAAATGACAACGTCAGCCAAGCTAATGAGAGAAGCCTTGTTAGCGATTGAAGAGTGTGAGAGTGTGCAAATCCCAGCAGAGGAGCGATGTGTTGGTTATCAGCTGATGGCAGCTGGACTAGACCAGTGTGTGATTAGTCATGGCTGTCGATGATCAGTGGTCTCCATCGGCGCTGAGGGAATCTCTTATCTCCAGTCGCATCTTAAACTCCAGGCTGTTTACGCTCTCTCTGCCTCTGGTCACAAGCAGAGATACTTGAGGTGCGCTTGATTTAGGGAGATGGAAGGCCCTCCATTGGGGCGTGTTTGATGGTTCAGATAGACTGTGTGTGACTGAGGTTCTGCTGTGTGCGTGGCAGGCATCACTGCTCGGGAGTTCATCGCTCCGGGGGCTGAGGAGGGGGCGAGTGCCCTGGACAGGTTCAGGGACTTCCTGTCCTCGCAGCTTTCTGTCAAGTCCAGCAGCATCAACGTCTTCAGCCTGAGCGACGTTGGCATGGGAAAGATGGACGTCCGTTTCTGCGTGTTCACGGACGTCTACCTCCGTCCTGAGAGGCTGCACGCCTACCTGACAGCCTATAAGCAAAAGGTAGCGTGTCTGTGGTGGGAGGGGGGGGGGGGGGGGGGAGGGAGGGAGAGGGAGAGACAGGATCTCCTGTGTAGGAGACACTGCCTGCATCTGGACTGATCTGAGGACAGCTTGTGTGTTGTCCACATTCTTGTCTCTCTCTTCTCTCACCTTCTGTCTCCATGTCTCTTCTTCTTGCTTGTCTCTCTCCTCTCACCTTCTGTCTCCATGTCTCTTCTTCTTGCTTGTCTCTCTCTTTCTTCTCTCACCTTCTGTCTCCATGTCTCCTCACTTCACTTCTCTGAAATCTTTCTCACCTTTTCTCTAAACTTAATCCTCAATATGCCAATACTCACTACTTTCACCTTGCCCTCTCTTTCCCACTCACACCCTCTCCCTCTCTTCTTTTCCCTCCCCCCCTCTCTCCCCCTCTCCCTCCCTCTTTCCCTCCCTCTTTCCCTCCCTCTTTCCCTCCCTCCCTCCCTCCCTCCCTCCCTCCCTCCCTCCCTCCCTCCCTCCCTCCCTCCCTCCCTCCCTCCCTCCCTCCCTCCCTCCCTCCCTCCCTCCCTCCCTCCCTCCCTCCCTCCCTCCCTCCCTCCCTCCCTCCCTCCCTCCCTCCCTCCCTCCCCTCAGCTCCAGGCCGTGCTGCGTGTAAACATTTCCCAGGTCCAGGTGGACGAATGCATCAACTCAGACTGCGGTGCCAAAGGAGGCTGCTCCACCCATCTGAGCGTCAGCGATGAACCCACCCTGGTGGACGCCGGCAGCGCAGCCCTGGTGTCCGTAACCATCACCCCCTCTGCCGTGTGTGGCTGCTCTGCCAGGGGGCGGGCCCACCACCCCTGCTCCTCCTACCCCTCCAGCCCCTGCCTCAACGGAGGAACCTGCCTCGACACGCTGAACGGCTACAGGTGAACGCTTGCTACGGCAACGCGAACCGATCTAATCGGCTCCTTGTCAGACCTGATGTTTGATGTTTGACGTTTGATTGGTTGGTTTAGCCGAGGCTTTTATCCAGTGGGATGGACGGGCGGTCTGTATGGAGAAAGAGCAGCAACATACCGCTGTTCAGCTTCACTCTAACTGGAGGTTGTTGGTCAGGTTGGAGTAAAATGTTTCCATGGAAGTTCCTCTGAGCGATCAGAGATATTAGATGAACCTTTATTCGTCCTCCAGGGGGTGGAAATTGCAGTTCAGCAGCAGGGTAAAGTACAGCACACAGAGTTGCAGATGTGACCATGTTCCAGAGACCAGACAGACACTCTGAACCTTAACCTTCACCTGGGACTTCACTGAATCTGCTCCATCAGTGTGTAGAAAGCAGGGTCAGAGGTCACAGTAGAGGAACCAGCTGATAGTAGGTGGGGACAGTAGGTGAGGACAGTAGGTGAGGACAGTGTTGAAAAGTTCGATCGGATGATAACATGGAGATTCTGTAGGAATTTGAGAGTGAAATGTAACCATAACATGTCCTCTCCTGAGCTACCTCAGTGGTCATGGCAACCGTGAGGTCCTGTCAATCATGTCCGACTGCGGACTGCTGATAATGAGTAAAACCTTGACTGGCATTTTCTCAGAGATCAATAGAGCTTTGTACGTACATAACAGGATCCAGCCGGCTGTCTCTCCACCCTCTGAGACATTGTGTAGAGCTAATTTTATAAGAAGGATTAATGGTTGGATTAAAGAAATATAGGGCAGTGGATTACAGTACTATCCTCCTACTGCACACTAACAACTTTGGAAAATCCGGTTAATTCCATTTACACTAACATGTTAAGTTGGTACATGACGCAGTGCAGCACAGCAGGATCCTTGAATCAGGTGTGTTGGAGCAGGGAAACATCTAAAACATGCAGGACACCGGGGTCCTGAGGACCAGAGTAACTGTGAGGTAACTGAGCTCCACTCTACCTCACACTGTGAGGTAACTGTGCTCCACTCTACCTCACACTGTGAGGTAACTGTGCTCTACTCTACCTCAGACTGTGAGGTAACTGTGCTCCACTCTACCTCAGACTGTGAGGTAACTGTGCTCTACTCTACCTCAGACTGTGAGGTAACTGTGCTCCACTCTACCTCACACTGTGAGGTAACTGTGCTCTACTCTACCTCAGACTGTGAGGTAACTGTGCTCCACTCTACCTCAGACTGTGAGGTAACTGTGCTCTACTCTACCTCAGACTGTGAGGTAACTGTGCTCCACTCTACCTCAGACTGTGAGGTAACTGTGCTCCACTCTACCTCAGACTGTGAGGTAACTGTGCTCCACTCTACCTCAGACTGTGAGGTAACTGTGCTCCACTCTACCTCAGACTGTGAGGTAACTGTGCTCTACTCTACCTCAGACTGTGAGGTAACTGTGCTCCACTCTACCTCAGACTGTGAGGTAACTGTGCTCTACTCTACCTCAGACTGTGAGGTAACTGTGCTCTACTCTACCTCAGACTGTGAGGTAACTGTGCTCCACTCTACCTCAGACTGTGAGGTAACTGTGCTCTACTCCAGTGGTCCCCAACCCTGGTCCTCAGGGTCGCCTGTCCTGCATGTTTTAGATGTTTCCCTCTTCCACCTGATTCGAATGCATGTTCATTACAAGGATTCTTAGATACTAGATAACATACATTTGAATTAGGTGTGTTGGAGCAGGGAAACATCTGCCAATTTGGTGACCAACAGACCAATATGGTGTCTTCCCTGTGTGAGAGCTCTCTAATAGAGGCTCTGACACAGGCCTGGATCACATGCTGTCAGTCAGATGCAGGTTCTGCTGCTCTGCTGCCCGCTTCACTCACCACACACACTGCTCTCCTGGGTCATGAGCTGCTGCTCCAGATGAGGAGGCTGTGGGGGTGTTTATGTGTGTGTGTGTGTGTGTGGGGGGGGGGGTTCTGTTTGCGTGGGTGGGGGGTTGTATGTGTGTGTATGTAGGGGGTTATATGTGTGTGCATGTGTGTGTTTGTGTGGGGTTCTTTGTGTGTGGGTAGGGGGATTGTATGTGTGTGTGTGTTTGTGGGGAGGGTTTTTTTTTGTGTGCGTGTGTGGAGGGGGGTGTTGTATGTGTGCATGTGTGTGTGTTGGGGGGCTGTGTGCGCGGATGGGGAGTTGAATGCGTGCGCATGCGTGTGTGTGTGTTGCAGAATGCCTCTCTCTCTCTCCCTCTCTCTCTCTCTCCCATAAGCCATTTTCACTGGGTGTTTGTATCAGTATTCCTGACATGTGTTACTCGTCTGCAGAATAAACAATGCTAGAGAGAGGGAGAGAGACAAGGGGGGAGGGATGGAGGGAGAGAGAGAGGGAGAGAGACAGGAGGGGAGGGTGGGAAGGAGAGAGAGTGACATGAGTGGAGGGGGGGGGTGGAACAGAGGGAGAGAGTGCTTGAGAAAGCGGCCCAGCGCACAAAACCATCTACAAACATCACATGAAAATAGATGGCTTTGACATTATCAGCTAGCTCCGCCTGCTTGTCTCATATGTTCCGTGCGGGGGTGAGGGAGGTGGAGGGGGGGAGTGGGGGGGAGGGGGGCAGGAGTGGAGGAGGGAGGGACGTGTGGTTTGTCATTCTGAGTTTGCATCATTGATTGAGTGATGTTGTTTGAAGTGGAGTCTCCTACACTGCACACGTCTCTCTCCCTCTCTCCGTGGACAAGCAGGCTTCTCCTTGATTACTGTTTACTGCGATGGGCCGCCATACAGACCTCCATCCCTCCATCCACTCCTAATCAGCCGCGCGCTGTAGTGCTCACACTGTAATCACAAGCACAGAGATGTGGAAGCCCTCTCAGACAGGCAGACAGACAGGCAGACAGGCAAGACAGCCAGACAGACAGGCAAGACAGGCAGACAGACAGGCAGGCAGACAGGCAAGACAGACAGACAGGCAGACAGGCATACAGGCAAACAGGCAGAAAGGCAGACAGGCAAGACAGACAGACAGGCAGACAGGCAGACAGGCAGACAGACAGACAGACAGACAGACAGGCAGGCTGGAGTGCTAACAGAAGATATCTTTAGTATATTTAACTCATCTTATCCAGAGCGACTCACAGCAAGTACAGGGACATTCCCCCCAGAGGAAAGCAGGGTGAAGTGTCTTGCCCAAGGACATAATGTCATGTTGACACAGCAGGGATTCAGACTCGCAATCTTCTGATTGCTAGCCTGATTCCCTCACCACTCAGTAATGTGCAGAGCAGCGGAAGAGGGACTTCCAGGGTTTGAAGGAGCTTAAAGAGACCATGAGACTTAGAGAACTAGATTTATTCTGCACCGCAATTGTGGATCTATTGATGTATAATTGAATATCAAGTTGTGTTATACAATACCCTGCATACCATGTGGACCAGTCTGTCTACATGAAAAGCTTTTGCGAGCAACTTGGAATACTTCATCCTCTGTGCTTGACAGGAATTGAGGTATTGCGTCATTTAGAACTTTGAGAAGTTTACAGTGACCTGTTGACCTCTGGACATACAGGTAATGAGCCTCCATGAAAACTCTTACACAGCTCCGCATCTCTGTTTCCTGTGTGTGTGTGTGTGTGTGTGTGTGTGTGTTTGGGTGTGTGTGTGGGTGTTTGTGTGTTTATTTGTGTGTGTGTGTGTGTGTGTGCCCCACAGGTGCCAGTGCCCGCCGCTCTACGAGGGTCCGGAATGCCAGCAGACCAGTCGGCGTTTCCTTGGTAACGGCTACGCCTGGTTTCCTCCCCTGAAGCCGTGTGTGGACAGCCTGGTCTCCATGGAGTTCCTGACGGAGCGTGAGGACGGCCTGCTGCTCTACTCTGGGCCCCTGGACACCCTGTCGCCCGGCAACCTGGACGACTACATGGCTATAGGTGGGTGGGGTCTGTGGCTTCCATGGTAACAACAATAAGCATTTAGATGGGGGGGGGGTTGGGGTCCATTGAATTTCCTCGAATTTTTTTGGGGGGGGGTCGGTCACAAGTGATAATCTGTCCTGTAAAACATTTTGAGTTCACTGTGTAAAAGTGCTGGGAGAGCAGGGATGAGCGTAGTGTGGAAGAAATTAGATTTCCTGTGTACTTATATTAATCACTACTGAACACACCTACTCAGAAGACTGTTGTAACGTCATTACCGCCTGACTGTCGCTATCTATGTTTACATTCTTGTGCCCTATAAAAGAATGCTCGTCCGGGAGAGAGCCATGATTGAGACCTAAGCCTTGTACTGTCTTCATTTTGTTGCCAGAGGTCTGGTCATTTCTCTCCCAATCTGCAGGTTGTTAAATACGTATTAAACCCAGAACTCAACTGAACTGTCACTCTGTTTATGAAGAGACGGACAAAACACTTTCTTCAACAGTAGACCAGGCTAGATACATCCTGTCTACGTAGCCATGGTAACGCAGCTAACGCCTCAGCCCAGAGACACTGAGCAGATTGGAAGAGTCATTAACCACGTTATGATGATGATGATGCTGCTGATTATGGATGTAAAAATTCCAAATGTCGCTGCACAATTAATCGTCTCAGGAGTAATTGCGATCATCTATATTATAATTGCCTCTTTCAGCCCAGTGTAATGTTGTCCTTTTGCCATAGAGTTGGACTAATGCTGTGGGTTGTGGGACAAAAGCTGACCTGTCGGCCAATCACAGTTTAGCTGAAGTCAGTCAGGCATGCTGGGTACGGGGTGGGGATGATGGTTTTAATGATGATAGTAGTTAGGGGAGATGTCACTGCTTGTGTGAAGATGATGATGATGTTGATGATGATGTTGATGATGATGTTGATGATGATGTTGCCTCCTCAGAGCTGATTGGTGGAAAGCCCATTCTGAAGATCAACCATGGTTCTGGAACCCTTGTCATGCAGCTGCAAGCCAATGTGGTCGACCAACGCTGGCATCGATTGGATGTTAGAAGTAACAGTAAGGTATGTAGTCTTTGCACACGCACACACACACACGGGTCACCTTATGCAACCTTTTAAGGCTAGGGACAATTCCAGACAAAAACAGATGGAAATCCACTCCTCAGTAACATTGGCCTCCATCTTTGTAATGTGCATCACCCTGCCTGCTTGACCATCACTGCTGCCTCTCTCCTGGCTTTCAGGAAGTACGCTTCACCTTGGACCGCTGTTCCAGCGCCATCGTCATGGAGATGGAAGGCGTGGAAACATGGGCCATGACGGAGGACCGTTCTTCTTGCGAGGCCAGGGGAGTGACCCCCAATAAGGACAGGTGAGCCCCCTCACCCCCACCTCACCCCCACCTCACCCTTACCCTATGATGTTGGGGATGTTGGAGGTGATGTTGGTGATGTTGGTAATGTTATTGGTGATGTGGGTGATGTTATTGGTGATGATGTTGGTGATGATTTTTGTTATGTTATTGGTGATGATGTTGGTGATGATGTTGGTGATGATGTTAGTGATGATGTTGGTGATGATTTTGGTTATGTTATTGGTGATGATGTTGGTGATGATATTGGTGATGTTGTTGTTGATGTTATTGGTGATGATGTTGATGATGATGTTGGTGATGATGTTGATGATGATGTTGGTGATGATGTTGGTGATGATGTTGGTTATGTTATTGGTGATGGTGTTGGTGATGATGTTGATGATGATGTTGGTGATGATGTTGGTGATGTTATTGGTGATGATGTTGGTGATGATGTTGGTGATGATGTTGGTGATGATGTTGGTGATGATGTTGGTGATGATGTTGATGATGATGTTGGTGATGATGTTGGTGATGTTATTGGTGATGGTGTTGGTGATGATGTTGATGATGATGTTGGTGATGATGTTGGTGATGTTATTGGTGATGATGTTGGTGATGATGTTGGTGATGTCGTGTCTCCTTTCCTCAGGTTGCTGGACGGCAGTGTGGTTCTCCAGCTGGGAGGGGTGAAGGAGGACCTGTCATATGAGTTCCCCCAGCTCCAGCACAAACACTTCACCGGCTGCATCCGGAACCTGGCCGTGGATACCCAGGTGATTCCTCTCCCCCTAGCCCAGGATGACAAGCCTACATCAGAGCAGGACTGCTGCGCTTGGGCAGCTGGTTCAGCTGTGAAGTAGATTCTGGTCCAGAGTTAAACAGGAATATAGATGGCAGCTAGGAGCTTAGCTTCAGCGGCTCCTCAACGTTCTCATCCTCTCTGTCTGTCTCTTCACATCTGAAGACTCCTGATGTGTTCTCTATAAGGCTATCAGAGAATATTCTTTGAATTATTTAATATCCATTCTGTTCTTCATTCTTATTCCTCTCCTTTTCTCTTATCCTCTCTCCTCTCCCTACCTCCCATCCTCTCCTCTCCTCCTCTCTCTACCTCTCCTCCCTCCCTCCCTCCCTCCCTCCCTCCCTCCCTCCCTCCCTCCCTCCCTCCCTCCCTCCCTCCCTCCCTCCCTCCCTCCCTCCCTCCCTCCCTCCCTCCCTCCCTCCCTCCCTCCCTCCCTCCCTCCCTCCCTCCCTCCCTCCCTCCCTCCCTCCCTCCCTCCCTCCTTCCTCTCCTCTCCTCAGCTCTATGACATGGCTTCTCCCGCCGAGTCCTCCGGCACCGTCCCAGGATGCTCTCTGACCGACGCCGGCTGCCTGAACATGGGCGTCCCCTCCTGCGGCACCAGGGGGCGCTGTCTGGGCGAGTGGAGCTCCCATAGCTGCCAGTGTGAGCTGGGCTACACAGGAGCCCAGTGTGACCAAGGTAGCTCCTCTAGTCTCTGTCCAGAGGGACTCATATGCAGCATATCCGAATGTGCAGATCAAATTGGAATCTGCAGCGCTGTCACCTGATGAATGATTCATGGCCCAGGCAGCTTTTCCACTATGTTTGCTTCCATCTATAGATTGCCTTCACAGGGCTGTGAGCATTTCATTTAGTCCCAGTGCCAGGTCACTGTCAGGGCCCGTCACTCCTGACACCTGCTGGATTGACTGGGCGTGTCGTGTGGCCTTCTGATCGACAGAATCGCCGGCGTTCTCCTTCGAGGGGCGGAGTCATGTCCAGTACCAGCTGCAGTGGGCCGCTGTCTGCTCGCCAGACCAGCTTCCAGGCGCTGGTCAGAACCCGCTCAGCGCACGGCGTGATCCTCGGCCTGCTGTCCCAGGGCCAGAGCGAGTACCTGCGCCTGCAGGTGAGTGCTGAGGCAGGGCCCCACACAGCCTGAGGCAGGGCCCCCACACAGCCTGAGGCAGGGCCCCCACACAGCCTGAGGCAGGGCCCCCACACAGCCTGAGGCAGGGCCCCCACACAGCCTGAGGCAGGGCCCCCACACAGCCTGAGGCAGGGCCCCACACAGCCTGAGGCAGGGCCCCCACACAGCCTGAGGCAGGGCCCCCACACAGCCTGAGGCAGGGCCCCCACACAGCCTGAGGCAGGGGCCCTTACACAGCCTGAGGCAGGGGCCCCCACTTAGCCTGAGGCAGGGCCCCCACACAGCTGAGGCAGGGCCCCCACACAGCCTGAGGCAGGGCCCCACACAGCCTGAGGCAGGGCCCCCACACAGCTGAGGCCAGGGCCCCCACACAGCCTGAGGCAGGGCCCCACACAGCCTGAGGCAGGGCCCCCACACAGCCTGGAGGCAGGGCCCCCACACAGCCTGAGGCAGGGCCCCACACAGCCTGGAGGCAGGGCCCCACACAGCCTGATGGCAGGGCCCCCACACAGCCTGAGGCAGGGGCCCCCACACAGCCTGAGGCAGGGCCCCACACAGCCTGAGGCAGGGGCCCCCACACAGCCTGAGGCAGGGGCCCCCACACAGCCTGAGGCAGGGCCCCACACAGCCTGAGGCAGGGCCCCCACACAGCCTGAGGCAGGGGCCCCCACTTAGCCTGAGGCAGGGCCCCCACACAGCTGAGGCAGGGGCCCCACTTAGCCTGAGGCAGGGCCACACACAGCATGAGGCAGGAGGAGGAGGAGGATGTGAGACCAGGGGGGGAGTGAGAGGAGTGGAGCAGGCCCCCACACAGCCTGAGGCAGGGCCTCTGGTATCGGCTAGCGCTAGGTAGTCACTTCCCATCGGAAAGTTTGGTTATAAAAATGTGTCTGATTGAAATGCTGTGTCAGAGTGCTGACTCAACTGCTCTCCACTCCACTCAGTCCCCCCCTGGTCTCCATCCTCCTCCTCCTCCTCCCTCTCCTCATCTCAGCAGTCTCCTTGGCTCCTGTGGTTATTATTCCTCAGCTGAAAGCGGCTGTGATGCAGGCTGGGCCGGGCTGACAGAGGGCTTAATGTTGGGGTTGGAGACAGGAGGGTGAGAGAGTGAGGGGGAGTGCTGTCACAAACTCCCCACCAAGGTTATTTTAGTCCTGCTCTAACATGTCATAGGGGGGAAAAGTACATTTCATTATCGAAACGCTGCAATGTGAATTAAAAAGCTTGTCGTCTGTGTGGGTGTTTTACCTCACAGTAGATCTGTCTCCCAGCGCTGATTGCAGGCGTCAGAAGCTTTTGAAAAACCGAGACGTTAGATTGGCATGTCGCTGTGGCAGCCATCATGTCTGCTTCCTCTCCAGACAGGAAGTTTAACTTCTGAGGCAGGACAGAAGGCACTGCTACACCACACTCACATTCACATACACACACACACACACACACCACACTCACACAGCTGTAATGAGCAGGAGACAGGTGACGTGTGTGTCCGAGTGACAGAGAAGCACCTGGTTTGTAACCTGCTCTGTCGCTGGCTGTCACTCTCAGACGCTGCCTGGCCTGTTCCTGTCTCCTCCCTTCAACCAGCCTGCTCCTCATACTGTCCCTCACACCCAGGAGACAGGGAGGGAGGGAGGGGGCAGGGAGGGAGGAGGGGGCAGGGAGGGAGGGAGGGAGGGAGGGAGAGAAGGAGGGGAGGGAGGGAGGGAGGGAGGGGGCAGGGAGGGAGGGAGGGAGGGAGGGGGCAGGGAGGGAGGTGGGGGAGAGGGAGGGGGAGGGAGGGAGGAGGGAGGGAGGGGAGGGAGGGAGGGAGGGAGGGAGGGAGGGAGGGAGGGAGGGAGGGATGAAAGATGAGGAAAAGGGGGGAGGGAGAGAATGATAAGAGACCAAGAGAAATAAATGGAAGACAGTGAGAAGTGGATATAGAGAAGAAGGTAGAGAGAGAGAGAGAGAGAGAGGAGAGAGAGAGAGAGAGAGAGAGCGAAGGAGAAGGTATAGTGAGTCAGAGGGTTTCTGAAGTTACAGGAAGACAGTGGAGCAAGACACCTTAACTGCTCTCTGTGTGTGTGTGTCATAGCCAGCCTGTGTCTCCAGCTCAGGGGTGGCTAACTCTGGTCCACCTTCCTGAGGTTCTAGATGTTTCCCTGCTCCAGCACACCTGATTCTAATCAACAGGTTTTATCCAGCTCTGTGGAAGCCGACTGGAACTATGCAACACAAGGTGTGTGTGTGTGTTGCCTACACACACACACATACAGACACACACACAGACACACACACACAGACACACACACACAGACAGACACACACACACACAGACACACACACACACAGACACACAGACACACACACCACACAGACACACACACACACAGACCACACACACACAGCACACACACACACACACAGAACACACCAGACACCCACACACACCACACACACACAGACACACACAGACACACACACACACACACACACACACACAGACACACACACAGACACACACACACACAGACACACACAGACACACACACACACAGACACACACACACACACACACACAGACACACACACACACAGACACACACAGACACACACACACACAGACACACACACACACACAGCAGGCCCTCTCCTCCAGCCTGTCACTCTCCATCACTGGGTTGAACGATCAAACTGCGGAACTGAAGATAAGAGCAGACGTTCACAGTGCTAGGCCCCCCCCCCTCCCCTCCCCTCCCCCACCACCCCTGCAGAACCCATCTGTACTTTAGAGGAGAACATTATCGCCTGATGGTGATGCCCCTGAAAGTGGTGTTAAAGTGTGGGCCCCAGCAGCATTAAGCCTGTCAAGGTAAGAGTCCACTTTGGGGCTGATCTGCAGTCTCTTTACTGCAGGGTTACCCTGGCTCCTCTGGGGACACATGCAGTGCTGTCTCTTTACGCTCCTCTGGGGGACACATGCAGTGCTGTCTCTTTACTGCAGGGTTACCCTGGCTCCTCTGGGGACACATGCAGTGCTGTCTCTTTACTGCAGGGTTACCCTGGCTCCTCTGGGGACACATGCAGTGCTGTCTCTTTACTGCAGGGTTACCCTGGCTCCTCTGGGGACACATGCAGTGCTGTCTCTTTACTGCAGGGTTACCCTGGCTCCTCTGGGGACACATGCAGTGCTGTCTCTTTACTGCAGGGTTACCCTGGCTCCTCTGGGGACACATGGAGCTTTAGTTCAGAGGCACGGGGAGGCATGTGGGCCAGGCGGTTAGGGCTGGTCATCAGAAGGTACCTGGTTCAAAACCCCTGGCTGTGTCAACATGACGTTGTGTCCTTGGACAAGGCACTTCACCCTCAGAGGGAATGTCCCTGTACTTACTGTAAGAGTGTGTGTGAGTGAGTGAGTGAGTGAGCAAGTGTGCTTTCTGCTGAATCCCCTCTGCCTCACTTTGTCCCAATTAAGGACTGAACATAGAGTCTGCTGCTTCTCCCTGTGTGTGTGTGTGTGTGTGTGTGTGTGTGTGTGTGTGTGTGTGTGGTGTGTGTGTGTGTGTGTTTCCGGTGGTATGCATGATATTCTTTCATTCCAGCAGTCAGCTGTACAATATTGGCTTTCATTATTGGCTTGAGGAGATACAGCTGAAACAATAATTAAACCATTAGACTTCCTTGCTTGGTTTGAAATCATTTTTTATGGATGCAGGCTTTCAGGATGAGTGGACACACACACACACACACACACACACACAGACAGACACAGTCACACACACAGACACACATCACTGGTCTGTGTACATTATAGTTCCATGTTCTACTGTGTATACTACTTTAGTACTGGAAAGGCTATCTCAGGTTTCACTGGGCTGACCAGCACTTAGTAATGTGTGTGTGCGTGTGTGCGTGCGCCTGTGTGTGCCTGTATGTGTGTGTGACTGCGCCTGTGTCTGTGTGTGTGTGTGTGTGCGTGTTTGTGTGCGTGTGTGCATGCGCCTGTGTGTGCCTGTATGTGTGTGTGACTGCCCCTGTGCTGTGTGCGCCTGTGTTGGTGACTGCCCCTGTGTGTGTGCTCCTCAGGTGTACCAGGGTCTGCTGTCTGTCCTTCTATAACCTGGGGGACGGACACTATAACCTGACCCTGCCTTTCCATCGCCTTGACAACGGGGAGTGGCACCAGGTGGAGCTGGAGCGCAGCGGCAGAGAGTTCACCCTGAGGCTGGACGGGGGGCGGGGGCGGGCGCCAAGTCTCCGCCTCTCCAGGGCGCAGCCAGGAACTCATCATAGACCCGTCTGTGGTCATGCTGGGAAACTCCTTCACCTCAGGACACAACCACAGCTTCCTAGGTAAGAGGGAGGGAGGGAGGTGGGGAGGGAGAGAGGTGGGGAGGTGGGGAGGGAGAGAGGTGGGGAGGGAGAGAGGTGGGGAGGGAGGGAGGGAGGGAGGTGGGGAGGGAGAGAGGTGGGGAGGGAGAGAGGTGGGGAGGGAGGTGGGGGAGGGAGGGAGAGTGTTTTGTGTCTTTGAAAGCTCCAGTCTGAGGACCGCTGTCCTAGTCCCTCCTCCCCCTTCCCTCTTTCCCTCCTCCCCCTTCCCTCTCTCTCTTCTTTCCCACCCCCCCCCCCCTTGTCATGCTCCACTGTCTTCCTTTTAATTTTATATATATATGTGTATATATATTATATATATATACTGTATGTATACTTCCTCTCCCCCCTCCATCTGTCCTCCAGGCTGTTTAAGAGATGCCAGGCTGAGCGGCAGGCCCTTGTCCCTGCTACCCCTGCTGTCTGAGGGGGGGCCAGGTGTCCAGCCCCCGGGGCCTCTCTCCGGGGTGTCCCTCCCACGCCTGCAGGGAGCATCGCTGCTCTGCACCCTTCGTCTGCCTGGACCTGTGGAGGCACCATGAGTGCAGGTACTGCAGCACAACTAGCATGGTACCCTTGGACACACACAGGGCCATACACACACACACACACATGCACAGGCACACACACACACACACACAGGCATACACACACAGGTACACACACACACACACACACACACAGGTACACACACACACACACACACCAGTCACACATTTCATGGTCAGATGTCAGTGGTCAGAGGTTTCCAGAGGAAAATAACCAAACACAGACCAGAGGAATGGTCTGAGAGCCAGAGAGAAAAGGTAGATTACATCAATTATGATTCGCTGGAGGCAGAAAACACAGCAAAAGAAATAGAGTACAGAGAGAGAGAGACAGAGAGAGACAGAGAGAGAGAGAGAGAGAGACCGAGAGAGAGAGACAGAGAGAGAGAGAGACAGACAGAGAGAGAGACAGAGAGCGAGAGAGACAGAGAGAGAGACAGAGAGAGACAGACAGAAAGAGAGAGACAGAGAGAGAGACAGAGAGAGACAGAGAGAGAGAGAGAGAGAGAGAGAGAGACAGAGAGAGAGAGAGAGACAGAGAGAGAGAGAGAGAGAGAGACAGAGAGAGAGAGAGAGAGAGAGAGAGACAGACAGAAAGAGAGAGACAGAGACGAGAGAGAGAGACAGAGAGAGAGAGAGAGACAGACAGAGAGCGAGATGGATAGAGAAAGATGGAGAGAGAGAGAGTGTCAGTTTAGTGTGTGCTGCTCATTTAGATTCTTCTCTTCTAAAAACATTCTCAGAGGTGCTCTGAAAGGAAGGGCTGCTGTTTGTATGACAACCATTCAGTTCCACCATCCACCCTGTCGCCTCTTTCTCCTTCACCCTTTTTTCTTTCTTTCGCCTCCTCTTTCTCCTCTCTCTCCTCACCCCTCTCCTCCTTCGCCCTCTCCTCCTCGTCCTCCTCTCTCTGTCTCCTCCTTCTCCTCTCCTTCACCTCGTTCTCCTCCTTTCTCTGCCTCCTCCCCTTCCTCTCCTCCCCCTCCTCCCTCGGTCTCCTCCCTCTCCACAGGTGCCCTCCAGGTCACATGACCAACGACAGCCCCTCGGGGCGGGGAAGACGTGCGTGTACACGCTGTGCGCCAGCCGGCCGTGTCGTCACGGCACCTGCGTGCCTCACTCCCCCTCCCGCTACACGTGCCAGTGCAGCGCGGGCTACAGGGGGCGCCACTGCGAGCTGAGCCTGGGCCTCTCTCACGACCAGCAGGGCGGCAGCCTCAGCCTCAGCTCCATGTTCGCCATCAGCATCTGTGTGCTGGCCTTCCTAGGTAGCTATGTGGACTATGTTCCTCTTCTATCTGTGGTGACCTTCCTGGTCCTGAGGTCACACCGTCGGTGTCATCATCAACAACAACAACGTTATCATCATCAACAACAACATTATCAACAACAAGCGTTATCATCATCAACAACAACATTATCAACAACAATGTCATCATCATCAACAACAACAGCATCAACAACATCAACCACAACATCATCATCATCATCATCATCAACAACCACAATGACATCATCATCGACAACAACGTCATCAACAACAACAACAACAACATCATCATCTTCAGTTCTACTGTCCTGGTTCTTCTCCTCTTCCTCCTTCTCCTCTCTTCTTCCCTCCCTCCCTCCCTCCCTCCTCCTTACTGTCTTCTCTGATGAGAAGTGATGTAGCCGCAGCCCAGCTTCACAGCCTTACCCCCCTGCCCCCCTCCACCCCCCCCTCCCCCTCTACCTCCACTCCCACCTCCCCACTGCCCCCCTCCACCCCCCCCCTCCCCTCTACCTCCACTCCACCTCCCCACTGCCCCCTCCACCCCCCTCCCCTCTACCTCCACTCCACCTCCCCACTGCCCCCCCCCACCCCCCTCCCCTCTACCTCCACTCCACCTCCCCTCCACCTCCCCCCCCTCCACCCCCCCCCTCCCCTCTACCTCCACTCCACCTCCCCACTGCCCCCCTCCACCCCCCTCCCCTCTACCTCCACTCCACCTCCCCTCCACCTCCCCCCCTCCACCCCCCCTCCCCTCTACCTCCCCTCCACCTCCCCCCCCTCCTCCACCCCCCCTTCCCTCCACCTCCCCTACACCTACCCCTGCCCCCCTTCTCCCCCCCCTCCCCCTCCCCCCCTGTCAGGTGGATCTGCTGTTCTATGTCTCCTGGTCGTATTTCTCTTCAGTCAGTGGTTTCTGTTCTGCTGCCTTCATGGCTCTAAAGAACTGCAGTTTGCTTTGTGTTATCTGTTATTGGTCGACACAGGTGTGTGTGTCTGTGTGTGTGTCTGTGTGTGTGTGTGTGTCTGTGTGTGTGTGTGTGTGTTTCCCAGAGGGCTGTCTGTGGGGCACAGTGCTTTTTATGAGTTGCTGTCTCAGGCAGGAATATCAAACGGTTGGCTGATCTAATACACAAGCCCCCCTCCTCAAAGTGCCTGGACCCTTCCCAGAGCCCCTGGACAGTATTAGCACATCCATTATACTGACACCTCCGATTCCTGCGAGAAACAGATGAAGTTATCCTCAATATATATCTTATAATGATATCAAAGGATAACTGTGGTTTAGTTCAAGTAGATCCATGTGTGGCATGTTCACCCAGCAGTCTGCTATGGTCAGACAGAGGAGAGCAGCTGATCTGCCCCCACACCTCAGTGATCTGCCCCCACACCTCACTGATCTGCCCCCACACCTCACTGATCTGCCCCCACACCTCAGTGATCTGCCCCCGCACCTCAGTGATCTGCCCCACACCTCAGTGATCTGCCCCCACACCTCAGTGATCTGCCCCCGCACCTCAGTGATCTGCCCCCACACCTCAGTGATCTGCCCCCACACCTCAGTGATCTGCCCCCACACCTCAGTGATCTGCCCCCGCACCTCAGTGATCTGCCCCCACACCTCAGTGATCTGCCCCACACCTCAGTGATCTGCCCCACACCTCAGTGATCTGCCCCCACACCCTCCAGACAGTGATCTGCCCCCACACCTCAGTGATCTGCCCCCACACCTCAGTGATCTGCCCCCACACCTCAGTGATCTGCCCCCACACCTCAGTGATCTGCCCCCACACCTCAGTGATCTGCCCCCACACCTCAGTGATCTGCCCCCACACCCCCAGTGATCTGCCCCACACCTCAGTGATCTGCCCCCACACCTCAGTGATCTGCCCCCACACCTCCAGACCGGTCCTTCAGATTCCATCAGAGGAGGAAGTGATGATGCGCTCAAGAGCTCAGCTCACACACAGATAGGTGCTCATTACACATACGGTATCAAGACTGGAGATGCAGCTCCTCCAGTTTAATCTCACACTGTAGGTGTGCTGTGGGCGCACAGCAAGGCTGATGGAAGCTCTCATGTTGGAAGTTATTAGCTATTGTCATGTAACGTCCATGCGTACTTTTATTAGCCTGGTAAAAAAAAAAGAAGAGAAATTGAGAAATAAAGAGAGAACGAGAGAGAAAATAAAAGAGATCTCACAGCATAAACATGGCTCTAATTTACCCTGCCAGACGTTAGGCACTCTCTCTCTCTCTCTCTCTCTCTCTCTCTCTCTCTCTCTCTCTCTCTCCAGGCTGGTGGACAGACCGATTGGCTCTAAATTAAATCGCGGCACCATGGCTTCCTCTGCCTCCAGTCTTAGTTAATCCATTATTGCATTTTGCATCGCTGTTCACATTCCAGCTGGCCTGGAAGCAGCACATGGCTGTGGAGACAGACCTGAAGGCTTGGGCCTGCAGTCACAGCAGCGAACACCAAGCACATTTATTATGTGTAAAGTCAGTACAAAGGTTTATCAGTGTCGACATGTCACTGGACGTTTTGGAAGAAATTGAGGGGCAAGCGTATTAAGTCTGTGGGCTTCCTCTGCTATGTGACGCTATTTGGTATTCGTGGTTTTCTAGTTGTTATTTCAGACATGGTTGAGGACGAGATTGCCTCGAGATTCGCCCGAATAAACACACTGAACGAGAAGCGGAAATTCGCTTAAATCGCCTGAAGAATTCTGTCTGCGTTAGGCGTGGACAGCACAGGAAAGATTGCAAAGCTTGTATTTTGTGCAGTCGCATATATAAAACCACAATAGATTGTGCTCAAAGTGCCTGTATTTTTGTAACCAAAAAATGATTTTTATTTTCTAATAAAAGATAAGACATCTCATCCTATCTCTCCTCTGTGTTCACTCCTAGCATCCCGGATTCTAATATGAATGAAGAAATAAAGTAAAACATCACGGTAGATGTTCTATTTCCGTGCAGCAAGCACATCTCCATGCTAGAGCAAGACTCTCCTGCAGCAGAGCTGCTGTCTTCAAAGCCTGATCACTCACAGAGGGAATCATCACTATGGATTAATGACAGGGTGCTGTGGTTGCTCTCTGCTCTGAAAGCTATTGATTCTTCTACAGATGTATTATAGCTCTGGATCTATCACTCTCCGTTACTGCAGAGGTCAAGTTCCCCTCCTCAACAGGCAGATACAACAGCCATACAGGTGTGTCTGTGTCTGTGTGTGTGTGTGTGTGTGTGTGTGTGTCTGTGTGGGTGTGTGTGTGTGTCTGTGTGTGTGTGTGCGTAAAACTTCAGTTCTGAGGTAACTTTCAACAACTGCCCTTTTAGAATGGAGCGTATTTCTTTTGGTGAAGTCTGCCCCGTCACAAATCGTGATCAGCGGTCGATGTTGGAGATAAAACCCTGTTCCTGTATATCTTCTCTCTGATGTCCAGCCCAGCAGCCTTCATCCACAAGGCCTCTGTTCTGGCTGAAGCCAGTCTGAGAGCATGTGGAGGGAACTTGGCAGTTGTTTGTACATCAGACAACCAGATTTAAGAAGAAAAAACTCCGCTTCTTAGACCCAAGACAGACACCAGCAAACAGAGAGCCTAATAAGGGAGGGGTGGAGGTGAGAGAGACATAAGGATGCAAGGCAGATGGCTTGGGAGAAGAAAAATAAATAAACTATTGGGTTGAACCGAATGGATGGTAAAGGTCACTGCGGCATTGCTGTATATTAAACAGACTGTAGCGTTTGATTCGATCCTCTGTCCCTGCCCTCCCCTCGTCTGCTCTTCACAGCCCTCTGCTGCTGTTTGTTATCCTCAGAGGAACATGCTGACGTGCCTCAGGAATGCACGTTTCTGGGAAGTCTTTCGAAGGAGAAGAACCAACGTTCATCAGTTCATTTCGTTCGTTCATTCATTTGCATTTTGATTGTCTGATACAGCCTGATGTGTGCAGGATGTGACTGTGTGTGTGTGTGTGTGTGTGTGTCTCCGTCTCCTGACCCCCCCTCCCCCTCCCGCCCACAGTGCTGTCGCTTGGCCTGTTCCTGTATTCCTGTTGGAGGAGACACAAGGGGCTGAAGGAGGGGGTCTATCATGCATCCGCTCATCACGGAGAGTGGGAGGACTTCCGGGAGAACGTCCTCAACTACGATGAGGAGGGAGGGGGGGAGCAAGACCAGGTGACACCCCCACACACACACACACACACACACACACAGGAGGGAGGGGGGGAGCAGGACCAGGTGACACCCCCACACACTCACACACACACACACACACACACACACACACACACACAGGAGGGAGGGGGGGGAGCAGGACCAGGTGACACCCCCACACACTCACACACACACACACACACACACACACACACAGGAGGGAGGGGGGGAGCAGGACCAGATGACACCCCCCCCACACACACACACACAGACAGGAGGGAGAGGGGGAGCAAGACCAGGTGACCCCCCCCCCCCCACTCACACACACACACAGGAGGGAGGGGGGGAGCAAGACCAGGTGACACCCCCCCACTCACACACACACACACACAGGAGGGAGGGGGGGAGCAAGACCAGGTGACACACCCCACACACACACTCACACACACTAAGACCCTCCTATGATGGCTTGTCTAGTTCACCATGGTCTGTTTTCTTGTTGTACTGTCTACTGTAGTCATGTACCTGAGACTGTGCAAGATTCAGAAGAAAACATCCAGTTGTTTATTATTATTATTATTTCATGGCTGATGTAAGAATTGAGCAAAAGAGCTTGACGAGTAGAAATTTTAATCCCAGTTGAAAACGGATGTTGTCGGATTTCTGAAGTCATCACTCGATCTGAGGAGATTTAGGAGCAGAAGTTAATTAGTGGAAATTAAACATGGTAGATAGCATTAAGCCTTGATGCTTCTATCTGTTCGAATCTGCTGCTAATGGCAGTTTTCTCTCTTTCCAATCAGATAATTAATTACAGGGGCAATCAATGATGTTACTGCCAACTATGTCTTTTAGACAGGCTCTCACTCAGCTGAAGTGGACTAGCTCACCCTTACCTCTTCTCTCTTTGACAACCTTCTCTGTCTTCCATCTATCTTCTCTCTTCCCTCTCCCCTCTCTTCTCTCTCTTTTCCCTCTTAAATCCCTCTCTCTTCTCTCTCTTCCCTCTCTCTTCCCTCTCTCTTCCCTCTCTCTTCCATCTATCTTCCCTCTCTCTTCCCTCTCTCTTCCATCTATCTTCCCTCTCTCTTCCCTCTCTCTTCCCTCTCTCTTCCTTCTCTCTTCCCTCTCTCTTCCATCTATCTTCTCTCTCTCTTCCCTCTCTTCCCTCTCTCTCCCCTCTCTTCCCTCTCTCTTCCCTCTCTCTTCCATCTATCTTCTCTCTCTCTTCCCTCTCTCTTCCCTCTCTCTCCCCTCTCTTCCCTCTCTCTCCCCCTCTCTTCCCTCTCTCTTCCATCTCCATTGTCTCTCCATCTTACTCTTCCCCTCTCTATCCGCTTCCATCCCTCGTTCTTCAGAATGCCTTCAACATGGTGGAGCTCCAGAGATCTCTGCAGCCCAGCCCCGCCCAGTCTCTGAGGTACAGCTACCCACAATGCCTCATCTACCCTCAGAACAAACCACCCTGCGACAAGATCAACGGGATGGCCAACGGCAGCGCGGCCATCGCCCTCCGCCTGGCGATGCCCCCCTCAGAGAGTGAGGGCATCCCCTCCCCCATCGCCCTCCGACGCTCTCACCTCTCACTGTCCAGCCAGGACCTCGCCCGTTACCTGTGTGAGGTCATCCGAGACACTGAGCTCCAAGGAAACCCCGGTACCATGACGATGCCACGCAAGGGTGTGGCCAACAAAGGGCGTGGCTTGGCTTCTATTCGCTCCCTGAGTTCTCTGGGGTCGGAGGGGAAGGGTCAGAGGGCACCGAACCTGCGACTGGACCGACTCAAAGCTCTGAGGGCTGCTATTAGTGACCTGAGGGCTGACATGGCCAGCAAGACCTCAGAGGGACAGAGAGACAAGAAGAAGGAGAGCAGGGTACAGCCCAGCTGTGAAACTAGTGGGTGAGATCTGGGGGAGAGAGGGGGACACCCTGGGGAGAGAGGGGAGGAGCTGGGGAGAGAGGGGAGGAGCTGGGGGAGAGAGGGGAGGAGCTGGGGGAGAGAGGGGAGGAGCTGGGGGAGAGAGGGGAGGAGCTGGGGGAGAGAAGGGAGGAGCTGGGGGAGAGAGGGGAGGAGCTGGGGGTGAGAGGGGAGGAGCTGGGGGAGAGAGGGGAGGAGCTGGGGGAGAGAAGGGAGGAGCTGGGGGAGAGAGGGGAGGAGCTGGGGGTGAGAGGGGAGGAGCTGGGGGAGAGAGGAGAGGAGCTGGGGGAGAGAGGGGAGGAGCTGGGGGAGAGAGGGGAGGAGCTGGGGGAGAGAGGGGAGGAGCTGGGGGAGAGAAGGGAGGAGCTGGGGGAGAGAGGGGAGGAGCTGGGGGAGAGAGGGGAGGAGCTGGGGGTGAGAGGGGAGGAGCTGGGGGTGAGAGGGGAGGAGCTGGGGAGAGAGGGGTGGAGCTTTGAGAGGGGGGGAGGAGCAACAGGGTAGAGGGGAGGAGCTTTGAGTGAGAGGTGGGAGGAGCAAGAAAAAAGGGGAGGAGCTAGAGGAGGGTGGTTTCTTCAATCTTTAAACACACCCTCTGACTCTACCATAACCAGCTGGTATTGTTTGATAATCACATGATGGCTTCGTAACGTTCAGATCTTGAACTTTCAGAACTCTGCTATGGATGGATTGCAGCAGAAGTTAAACATTTGATGGATCTTGTTTTTACAAATGAAACGTGTTGTTTACTTGACAGTAACACTGTAGTAGACCTGATGGTAAGCAATGTTTCTTACGAATTCCCTTTCCTCAATTCTGACCAAATCTATATTTATTGCGAACTTCATCGACGATAGCATACACTATCTCCTCACGTGTAAAATAAGACTTCATGTTTGAAAGGGATATTGTTTTGTTGTGTTGACTCATAATTTCTGTGATACATTTTTTATTTAGATTTTGAATAAATGAGCACATTTCGTACTTAAGCTGGGATCTTGTTTCCTCAAAGATATATTTCATGTTCATCTTTGTGATTGGAACTTTTCCATCCAACTTCAAATGCTGACCATCAAAGACCATCTTTAGAAGATTGGCACTTTAAAGGATCATACAGAACTCCTAAATTATTCCTCCCAAAACCCTCTTTTGATGGCTCTTATAGTTCCCCATGGTCTGAGTTAAATTAACCACATTAAGTAACCAAAGCGCCTCAAATATTCAGCTGAATTAAACACCTAATTAGAAACAATACAATAATTGAACCTTGTGGCACAAATGGTTCATATGATCAGATTCAGTTTGAACCAGTTTTACTCTGCTGTCTGACTATCACTTTTAATGAAGTCTGGATGATTTATTTAGATACATTGTTAGAGTAAAGTGCTTTAAAATATTGATGAAACATATATATATAGGTTTATTTTTCCACATTGTAAAATCAGTCAATAACACCCCTAGTTTTTTCATTCTGAATCAGAAGAGATAATAGAACACATACATAATATACACAGATAAAACTTGTGAACTATCCTTGAACAACGTATTCAATAATGTCCTCATAGGACTTCTTTATAGTTAGAACGAGGAGGATCCAGAATGTTCTACCATTACAAATGAAGAACTCCTGGATCAGATAAAGAGAGTGTTTATCTGCAGTGATAGAATGTTCTCCCAGGTTTGGTGTTAGTTTGGCTAATAATGTGCAGTAAGTTGGGTAGATCTGTGTTTTCAGAATCAGGCTTCTGTAACTGTGGGATTTTACATTTTATTGTGTAAACAAATTTGTCTGTGTATATACGTGTGTGTACGTGTGTGTGTGTGTGTGTGTGTGTGTGTGTGTGTGTGTGTGGTGTTACAGAAAGGCTGCCATATATCAACAGGTGAAGTCATGCTCTAAATATATTCCCCAACTAACCGTTCTGTCTAGACAGTGGAGGAGTAATTCTGGCTGTAGTTATTACAATGACCTGGTTTTATAATGTCTTACAAACAGGATGATAATGTGTTTCTGTGTGTGAGAAAGCTTGTGCGTGAGGAACATAACTTTCTCTGTTGCTCTGCTGTCACCCAGTGGAATTCTAAGGGAATTATGTATAAAAAAAGAGAAGTGTGCTTAGACGGTGTCAGTTATCCTCTCTTCAGCCACCAGAGGGAGGTGTTGTTGCATAAACCAGGTGCACTTAACCGTAAATTACTTCGGTTACTCTGTAGGACAACATGAGCCCTAATCTGTAGAACCAGAGATGAAGTGTACTTCTTTCTGGGATCAGAGAGTCTACTCTACTCTTGTACTATGCTCATAAATATTTTCAATAGTACTTTTCAATAGTACTTTTTTGAAAGGTTGGCAAAATGTTTTTCAATCATTTGATTTTTCGAAAGGTATATAGAGAAAAGATATATACGAATGTAAATATATATGATATAGGAGTGGGTTGACACCAGTTTGCTGAGTCCCTATCAAAGCAGGCATGTTAAGCAGAAGACTACAGCATTGTTACCCAGAACAGTGGTCATTCAAGGTTTGGAGTTAGGGACATGAGTCCAGGGATGAGGGAGGTCATGGAACTGGCCGATAATGCTGTTGAAATATCTGTGAAGGATCGCTGGAGAGAGGGAGGAATGAGCGTGGGAGAGGAGAGGAGAGGAGAGGGGAAGGGAGGGAGCGTGGAGAGGAGAGGAGAGGGGAAGGGAGGGAGGGAGCGTGGAGAGGAGAGGAGAGGGGAAGGGAGGGAGGGAGCGTGGAGAGGAGAGGGCAAGGGAGGGAGGGAGCGTGGAGAGGAGAGGGCAAGGGAGGGAGGGAGCGTGGAGAGGAGAGGAGAGGAGAGGAGAGGGGAAGGGAGGGAGGGAGGGAGCGTGGAGAGGAGAGGAGAGGGGAAGGGAGGGAGGGAGCGTGGAGAGGAGAGGAGAGGGGAAGGGAGGGAGGGAGCGTGGAGAGGAGAGGGCAAGGGAGGGAGGGAGCGTGGAGAGGAGAGGGCAAGGGAGGGAGGGAGCGTGGAGAGGAGAGGAGAGGAGAGGGGAAGGGAGGGAGGGAGGGAGCGTGGAGAGGAGAGGAGAGGGGAAGGGAGGGAGGGAGCGTGGAGAGGAGAGGAGGGAAGGGAGGGAGGGAGCGTGGAGAGGAGAGGAGAGGGGAAGGGAGGGAGGGAGCGTGGGAGAGGAGAGGGGAAGGGAGGGAGGGAGCGTGGAGAGGAGAGGGCAAGGGAGGGAGGGAGCGTGGAGAGGAGAGGAGAGGGGAAGGGAGGGAGGGAGCGTGGAGAGGAGAGGGCAAGGGAGGGAGGGAGCGTGGAGAGGAGAGGGGAAGGGAGGGAGGGAGGGAGCGTGGAGAGGAGAGGAGAGGGCAAGGGAGGGAGGGAGCGTGGAGAGGAGGGAAGGGGAGGCTTGATGTGACAGCTGGAGATTGTTAGAACGAGGGCTGACACACAGCTACCCAGCCACAGCCCCTGCAAGTCAGTCAGTTGATCAGACAGACCTTCAGAATATCATCAGTCTTACAGACTCTGGTTTGACTCAAACTCGTGCCAGCAGCCACTGTGTGTGAACGTGTGTGTATTTGTGTGTGTATTCCTGTGTGTATTCCTGTGTATTCATGTGTATTTGTGTGTGTATTTGTGTGTGTATTTGAGTGTGTGTTTGTGTTTACCTTGTCCACAGGCTATGGATCCAGGGATGTGACAGTTAGCCACGCCCCTACTGTCAGTCCCCAAGTAAAGTGTCAACTTTCCTGACAAGCGCAGCCCCTCCCTCATCCTGCCTGGCAGGGGTGGGGGCAGGAGCATGACAGAGTGACAGCCCCCCCCCTGCCCCCCCTCCTGCCCCCCCCCAGCGTGTAGACAGGACATGAGCAGTCTCTGATGCTCTTAGTGGATGCCTGGGTGACGCAGATGGATCTGGACACAGCTGAACTGCAGGCTGAGCAAGCCAAGCAGGCCTCATCCAGAGATCTCATCCCATTCTCACTGTTGGGCCTCATCCAGAGACCTCATCCCATCCTCGCTGCTGGGCCTCATCCAGAGACCTCATCCCATCCTCACTGCTGGGCCTCATCCAGAGACCTCATCCCATCCTCACTGCTGGGCCTCATCCAGAGACCTCATCCCATTCTCACTGCTGGGCCTCATCCAGAGACCTCATCCCATCCTCACTGCTGGGCCTCATCCAGAGACCTCATCCCGTCCTCACTGCTGGGCCTCATCCAGAGACCTCATCCCATCCTCACTGCTGGGCCTCATCCAGAGACCTCATCCCGTCCTCACTGCTGGGCCTCATCCAGAGACCTCATCCCATCCTCACTGCTGGGCCTCATCCAGAGACCTCATCTCGTCCTCACTGCTGGGCCTCATCCAGAGACCTCCTTCCCTATATACAAACCTCATCCTTACTTCTGGGTTTTCATTCAGATCTCATCCAGACTGGCAGGCCTCATCCAAAGACTTCATCCACACTACCGGACTTCATCCAGACCTGATTTTAACAGCCCGTGTCTTACAAATGGCCGTCATCCTCCCAAAGATTACTGCCCCCTCATCCACGTATTTTTGTCTCTGAAGGACTACAAGACTGTAACCTTAGAGGGGTAACAGGGAGGGGTAACAGGGAGGGGTAACAGGGAGGGGTAACAGTGAGGGGTAACAGGGAGGGGTAACAGGGAGGGGTAACAGGGAGGGGTAACAGGGAGGGGTAACAGTGAGGGGTAACAGGGAGGGGTAACAGGGAGGGGTAACAGGGAGGGGTAACAGGGAGGGGTAACAGGGAGGGGTAACAGGGAGGGGTAACAGTGAGGGGTAACAGGGAGGGGTAACAGGGAGGGGTAACAGGGAGGGGTAACAGTGAGAGGTAACAGGGAGGGGTAACAGGGAGGGGTAACAGGGAGGGGTAATATGATGGCATGTTTCTCCCCTGTAGGGTATAAGAAGTAGGCCACAAGGCCCAGGAGGAGTTTCCCTCCAGTTTTTCTGTTGGTTAACAGTACGAGACTGCAGACTTGAACTGAACTCTATTAGGTGATTTATTCCTTTGAAGGATTGGGAGTGAATCCTTGAGGGAACTTCCTGTCTCCTGATGTGCAGTTCCCCCCTTCTGCCTACAGGTGGCCCTGTTCGCCAAAAATTAGGGCCGGTTCCCTTCACTGGGTTTTGCTCACTTCGATGTGTGTTCCTGTTCTCAACCTCCTCTGTTCTGCTGCAGGAACATCTTACTGGCTGAAGGAGCGGACGTCACTTTATCACTGAAACATTTGGGCCATTTAACAGAACAAAGGAAATGGGTATTTCAAGCTCCTTGGCTGGGTGCTGAATTCTCCGATTACGACTTTAGCTGCCTAGCCGGGCCTCACTTCAGTAAAACAACAGAGCCAGCACATCCCTCTCTGCTGCGTCCAGGAAGATCAGATATGTCTCCTATTAACTACGACCGGGGGGGTGTTTTCTGGACAGCAGCTGTATACAACACTTATCGCCTCCAACTGTGGATCATCCAAAAGAAGGCAATGTTTTGTGGCTCCATGTGCTATCATCCATCACAGAGGAAGAGGAGGATGGAGAGGAGGAGCGGGGGGGGGGGGGGGGGGGAGAGGACAGATCCTGACAGATGGCTCTAGTGAGTGAATCATTGACATGAGCCTGTAAGAGAACGCTGGCTCCATCAATAGCCCAAAGCCTCAGTGATGAATTACTGCAGGTAAACAATTGCTGAGTAGGCGGTACGCTTTGAACAAAGTCAGGCCAAATATTACCCAGCTCTGTAACTGCCTGTAACTGGGGTGCGTTTTATACTTTGTATGTGATGTAAGAGTGTGATGCCCTTTTAAAGATAGATAGAGCCATGTTTAAACAGAGTGATCGCAGAAGGAAGATAAAAAATCGTAGCAGAACCCCCCAAAAGGACACCTGTTTGTCTCTGGAATTATCTCTGATCTCATCAGCTCCTGATCCATTCTCTCTTTCCATCTTTGTCTGTCTCTCTCTCTCTCTTTCTCTCTGTCTCTCTCTCTCTCTCTGTCTCTCACACTCTCTGTATACCTATTTGCCTCTGTGCATCTCTCTCTCTGTCTCTCTCTCTCTCTCTCTCGGTCTCTCTCTCTGTCTCTCTCTCTGTCTCTCTCTCTCTGTCTCTCTCTCTGTCTCTCTCTCTGTCTGTCTCTTTCTCTCTGTCTCTCTCTCTCTGTCTCTCACACTCTCTGTATACCTATTATATACCTATATACGCACTCTCTGTGCGTCTCTCTCTCTCTCTCTCTCTCTCTCTCTCTCTCTCTCCATCTCTCTCCCTCTCTCTCCATCTCTCTCTCCCAGACCACGTCTCTGTTCAGGGTTGGACCAGGTGTGGAGGGAAACAGTAGCTCTGGTCCCAGAGGTGAGGGTGTGGAGCCACTGACAGCCAGCTCTCCTTCCTTCAGCAGCAGACCTGATGGATGACCTGGCTCCTCTCTTCTCTCTTCTCTCTCCTCCCTCCCAGCTCCTGGCTCCTCTCTCCTCCCTCCTCCCTCCTGCCTCCTGCCTCCTCTCTGCTCCCTCCTCCCTCCTCCCTCCTCCCTCCTGGCTCCTCCCTCCTGGCTCCTGCCTCCTCCCTCCTGCCTCCTCTCTCCTCCCTCCTCCCTCCTGCCTCCTCTCTCCTCCCTCCTCCCTCCTGGCTCCTCCCTCCTCCCTCCTGCCTCCTCACTCCTGCCTCCTGGCTCCTGCCTCCTCGATCCTGGCTCCTCCCTCCTGCCTCCTGCCTCCTCTCTCCTCCCTCCTGCCTCCTCCCTCCTCCCTCCTCCCTCCTGGCTCCTCCCTCCTCCCTCCTGCCTCCTCCTGGCTCCTCCCTCCTGGCTCCTGCCTCCTCCCTCCTGGCTCCTGCCTCCTCCCTCCTCCCTCCTGGCTCCTCTCTCCTCCCTTCTGCCTCCTGGCTCCTGCCTCCTCCCTCCTGGCTCCTGCCTCCTCCCTCCTCCCTCCTGGCTCCTCTCTCCTCCCTCCTGCCTCCTGGCTCCTGCCTCCTCCCTCCTGGCTCCTCCCTCCTGGCTCCTGCCTCCTCCCTCCTGGCTCCTGCCTCCTGCCTCCTCCCTCCTCCCTCCTGGCTCCTCTCTCCTCCCTCCTGCCTCCTGGCTCCTGCCTCCTCCCTCCTGGCTCCTCCCTCCTGCCTCCTGCCACCTCTCTCCTCCCTCCTGCTTCCTCCCTCCTGGCTCCTCCCTCCTGCCTCCTGCCACCTCTCCCCTCCCTCCTCCCTCCTGCCTCCTGGCTCCTCAAGCTCTTCACCTCCTCCCTTTGTCTCCTCATCTAGAGGCAGTCAGACCAGAGAGGATGCACTGCCATGACCAGGGACCCAGACAGGATATGACACGGGTGTGTGCGATGACACAGGTACGCAGTAAGATAACGATCGACTAAAAGTGCACGAGGTTCTGGAAACAGAAAGTGCACGAGGTTCTGGAAACAGAAAGTGCACGAGGTTCTGGAAACAGAAAGTGCACGAGGTTCTGGAAACAGAAAGTGCACGAGGTTCTGGAAACAGAAAGTGCACGAGGTTCTGGAAACAGAAAGTGCACGAGGTTCTGGAAACAGAAAGTGCACGAGGTTCTGGAAACAGAAAGTGCATGAGGTTCTGGAAACAGAAAGTGCACGAGGTTCTGGAAACAGAAAGGTGGAACATGGAACATCGTATTGTTTATGTGGGAAGATTTGGTTTGTGAGAAAACGATAAAGTAAGACAATTCCAGCGGCCATCACAGCCCCATTTCTACCAATGCATAAACAAGATGTTCTGTGATGCTAGTACAGAAGACTAACATACTGTAGCCAGAGTGAAGACACACAGTCATAAATGTGGCCTGGAATCAATGTTGCTTGGGCATATAGACCAAGACAGTTATTTAAGACAGTTTATTTAAGAATAAACGATTCATCTTTAGAAGGAGTGATTCTAGTCTCCCTCCACTGCCCCCCCCTCCCCCTCTCCTCTCCCCCTCCTCCCCCCTCCTGTCAGTCAGGCAGCTTTAGATCAGGTGTCCCCCCTGTTCCTGCCCCCTCTGTGTCCCAGGCGTCATGTCACCTGTCAGGCAGGACGGGGGGCAGAGCAGGGTGGGGTGGTCCAGGTGGAGCTGGCGAGCTGGGCCGCTCAGTCATCAAGGTGGCAGGGACACCAGCATGTGACAGGGATCTCTCCCAGACAGGAAGTCACTGTCAGTACAGGAGCCATCATGTTGCTGTCATCCCACCTGAACACACACAGCTTCCTGTGTTCCCAGTGCCACACTCTGCCTCACACTCTGCTACACACTCTGCTACACACTCTGCTACACACACTGCTACACACTCTACTACACACACTGCTACACACTCTGCCTCACACTCTGCTACACACTCTGCTACACACTCTGCTACACACTCTACTACACACACTGCTACACACTCTGCCTCACACTCTGCTACACACTCTGCTACACACTCTGCTACACACACTGCTACACACACTGCTACACACTCTACTACACACACTGCTACACACTCTGCCTCACACTCTGCTACACACTCTACTACACACTCTGCCTCACACTCCACCACACACTCTGCTACACACTCTGCTACACACTCTGCTACACACTCTGCTACACACTCCACCACACACTCTGCTACACACTCTGCTACACACTCCACCACACACTCCACCACACACTCTGCTACACACTCTGCTACACACTCCACCACACACTCCACCACACACTCCACCACACACTCCACCACACACTCCACCATACACTCCACCACACACTCCACCACACACTCTGCCTCACACTCTGCTACACACTCTGCTACACACTCTGCTACACACACTGCTACACACTCTACTACACACACTGCTACACACTCTGCCTCAAACTCTGCTACACACTCTACTACACACTCTGCCTCACACTCTGCCTCACACTCTGCCTCACACTCTGCTACACACTCTGCTACACACACTGCTACACACTCTACTACACACACTGCTACACACTCTGCCTCAAACTCTGCTACACACTCTACTACACACTCTGCCTCACACTCCACCACACACTCTGCTACACACTCTGCTACACACTCTGCTACACACTCCACCACACACTCTGCTACACACTCTGCTACACACTCCACCACACACTCCACCACACACTCCGCTACACACTCTGCTACACACTCCACCACACACTCCACCACACACTCCACCACACACTCCACCACACACTCTGCCTCACACAGCAGGGTTGTGAGGTATCCCATGCAGATCTCCACCCACTGGAGGTTCATCCATCATGATGTAACTTCACCCCACAGTCCCTGTCAACAAACACACTGTACAGTAACTTTGCATATCTACTATTACAACATGATCGGCAACATATGTTTATAACCATGGAAGGTCATATGGAGTGCGTGTGTGTGTATGTGTGTGTGTGTGTGTGCGTGTGTATATGTGCACGTGTGTGTGTGTCTAGGTATCCCTAAACTGCTCCTCCCCCCCTCCTGAGCATGGTCCTGGTGACAGCTGACATTTGGAGTGCTGCAGGAGATGCATGTGCCATTTGTCCCTGTGACTGGGTCAGAAATGTAACATGACCTGGAGAACATCAGGAGGGAGACAGATCTTTATCTCCTCACCTGATCAATACTGCACACACACACACACACACACACACACACACACACACACAGAGCCAGGTCAGGGGCGGCCGTCAATCTATCATGTGTATCATGTGTGGTTGTTACTGAAGCCCCCCCCCCCCCCTTCTCTGGTGGAAAGAAAGAAAGCAGATAAGGAGGAGGAGGAAGAGGAGGGTGGAGTAGGAGAAAAGAAAGGGGGAGGAGGAGGAGGAGAAAAGAAAGGGGTAGAGGTGGAGGAGGAGGGTGGAGGGGGAGAAAAGAAAGTGGGAGAGCAGGAGGAGGAGGAGGAGAAGGGAAGAGGTGGGAAGTAGACCCGTGTCCAATAGCAAGACGATGCCTATCAGCCTGCAGGATGTTGTCTAACTGATAGAATGTGTACTGCTGATGGAGTACAAGAAGGATGTGTTTGATTGTTCGTTCATTTGCATTTCTGGGTACAATAGTTGCACGTAATTGAGTGTGTGTGAGATGAATGATTGAATATGTGTGTGTGTCAGATGTGTGTGTGTGTGTGTGTGGTTTTAGATGTGTGTGTGTGTGTGTGTGGTGGTTTGGAGGTCTAGACTAGATGTAGTTGATGTTCAGAGGGGAGGTGACATCAGAATATGCAAAAAAGGCTTTGCCCCAGGCCAGCGGCAAGTTTTAATGATGAATCCATTCATTACAGGATAAGGTCATTACGCTTGTGTTGCCATGTGATGTTCTCATTCATCACGGTCCACCATGAGCCTACACTACTGCTACACTTCCCAAGACGACCTTGAATGAGGAATTTGTAAAGACACAATTACAACCATCCAAACACACACACACACACAAACACACAAACGCACACACACACAAATACACAGACACACATACACACGCATACACACAAATGTACCGACGCATTTACAAACAAACACATCCATACACACGTACACACAAACACACGCATACCTACAGACACACACATACACATCTGTACACAAACACACACACACATATGCATATGCACACACGCACACACACGTACCGCGCTTCAAGGACAACAAACAAACACAAACCTACGTAAGCACCAGTCCTTTTTTCCTTGTCCCATTTGTCATTAATGAGAGGTAATACTAAATGATGGTCTTTAGCCAGCCTGTCCTCCTGTCAGGAGCCCTGCTGGAGAGAAACGCAGATATATGAGCCTGTAATGAAACATTTTATGCTAATTGTATTTGTTTATGAGCAAATTAATGGCAGCATTACCAAACTGATGATGATGTGAGTGCACGCACAACATGATGGGATTCCTGCGAAATTCATTAGCTGTTCCCAGGTAATTAGAGAAAATAATTAAGGTGATTAGTGTGCGTGAAACACACGCACGTACACACACACACACACACACACACAGAGGCGAACACACAAGCACATGCGAAGGCAAGAAATACACACGGTCGCGAACACAACATCAAAGAGTGTCTGTTACTTCCTTTCAAGGAAAGTGCTGACATTGCTACCTAGTCTAACCCAATCACAGGCAGCGGAGTTTATGCTCTTCTCTCTCCCTCATTCTGTTTCTTTATCATTCCTCTACCTGCTGGGATATTCTCTGCTGTATCCCCCTCCAGCTAACACATACCTCACTCAGAGAAGAGGGTCTATTTGACACATGCAGTGGTGGCATATTTGGTCTATAAAAACCTTTTGGAGCCGGACCCTGACTCTTATACCGACACCCTAAATCAACATTTGGCTCCCGGCTCCCTGAGCAGGTGTGGGCTAACTGGGCTATGACAGAAGCTCCAGCAGGAAGCTGTGGTGGTGCCTGTGGGAGATTCCACAGAAAACACATCTTTCTTTCTAGCTAAACCCATTTCAGGGGGAAGGGAAATACGCTGTAGAGTGCGTCTGCATTCGTAGTTTTGGTTCGATCATCAAAGAATCCCCCCCACCCCCCACCCCCCCACCCCAAGAATGACTGCCGATGTTGCTGCAGTTTCACCAAACAGATCACAAAGCTCTCGTTTCGAATCGTTTTGAGACAGAAAGATGGTCATTAGAATGATTTCAAACACCAAAACACACCAGATTTTCCTTTTTAATCAGCTGTAAGCCCTTCCTGTCCATATGTCCGGTACATTAACCCTGGGTAGACTTGAGGCTGGGCTCACACACAGTCCAGGGATCCTAGCCTGGCTGCTGGGCTGAAGCCCCCCCCCTCCTCCCCTCTGGAGGCTCTGCAGTGTCTGTGGTCTGCAGCCTGATCTCGTTAGTGTCAGAGCAGGAGTGATCACGCAGTAAAAGCCCTCCGTGAGCCCCTGACGCCAGCGACATCACAGGAACGCTGATGAGGTCACTGGTCTGAAGTTACCACAGCGAACTGCTGCTCTACAGTGATACTACAGCACACTGCTGCTGCTCTACAGAGATACTACAGCACACTGCTGCTGCTCTACAGTGATACTACAGCACACTGCTGCTGCTCTACAGAGATACTACAGCACACTGCTGCTGCTCTACAGTGATACTACAGCACACTGCTGCTGCTCTACAGAGATACTACAGCACACTGCTGCTGCTCTACAGAGATACTACAGCACACTGCTGCTGCTCTACAGTGATACTACAGCACACTGCTGCTGCTCTACAGAGATACTACAGCACACTGCTGCTGCTCTACAGAGATACTACAGCACACTGCTGCTGCTCTACAGTGATACTACAGCACACTGCTGCTGCTCTACAGTGATACTACAGCACACTGCTGCTGCTCTACAGAGATACTACAGCACACTGCTGCTGCTCTACAGTGATACTACAGCACACTGCTGCTGCTCTACAGAGATACTACAGCACACTGCTGCTGCTCTACAGTGATACTACAGCACACTGCTGCTGCTCTACAGTGATACTACAGCACACTGCTGCTGCTCTACAGAGATACTACAGCACACTGCTGCTGCTCTACAGTGATACTACAGCACACTGCTGCTGCTCTACAGTGATACTACAGCACACTGCTGCTGCTCTACAGTGATACTACAGCACACTGCTGCTGCTCTACAGAGATACTACAGCACACTGCTGCTGCTCTACAGTGATACTACAGCACACTGCTGCTGCTCTACAGTGATACTACAGCACACTGCTGCTGCTCTACAGAGATACTACAGCACACTGCTGCTGCTCTACAGTGATACTACAGCACACTGCTGCTGCTCTACAGTGATACTACAGCACACTGCTGCTGCTCTACAGAGATACTACAGCACACTGCTGCTGCTCTACAGTGATACTACAGCACACTGCTGCTGCTCTACAGAGATACTACAGCACACTGCTGCTGCTCTACAGTGATTACAGCACACTGCTGCTGCTCTACAGTGATACTACAGCACACTGCTGCTGCTCTACAGAGATACTACAGCACACTGCTGCTGCTCTACAGTGATACTACAGCACACTGCTGCTGCTCTACAGAGATACTACAGCACACTGCTGCTGCTCTACAGAGATACTACAGCACACTGCTGCTGCTCTACGGTGATACTACAGCACACTGCTGCTGCTCTACGGTGATACTACAGCACACTGCTGCTGCTCTACAGAGATACTACAGCACACTGCTGCTGCTCTACAGAGATACTACAGCACACTGCTGCTGCTCTACGGTGATACTACAGCACACTGCTGCTGCTCTACGGTGATACTACAGCACACTGCTGCTGCTCTACAGAGATACTACAGCACACTGCTGCTGCTCTACAGTGATACTACAGCACACTGCTGCTGCTCTACAGTGATACTACAGCACACTGCTGCTGCTCTACAGAGATACTACAGCACACTGCTGCTGCTTTACAGTGATACTACAGCACACTGCTGCTGCTCTACAGAGATACTACAGCACACTGCTGCTGCTCTACAGAGATACTACAGCACACTGCTGCTGCTCTACGGTGATACTACAGCACACTGCTGCTGCTCTACGGTGATACTACAGCACACTGCTGCTGCTCTACAGAGATACTACAGCACACTGCTGCTGCTCTACAGTGATTACAGCACACTGTGCTGCTCTACAGTGATACTACAGCACACTGCTGCTGCTCTACAGAGATACTACAGCACACTGCTGCTGCTCTACAGAGATACTACAGCACACTGCTGCTGCTCTACGGTGATACTACAGCACACCGCTGCTGCTCTACAGAGATACTACAGCACACTGCTGCTGCTTTACAGTGATACTACAGCACACTGCTGCTGCTCTACAGTGATACTACAGCACACTGCTGCTGCTCTACAGAGATACTACAGCACACTGCTGCTGCTCTACAGTGATACTACAGCACACTGCTGCTGCTCTACGGTGATACTACAGCACACTGCTGCTGCTCTACAGTGATACTACAGCACACTGCTGCTGCTCTACAGTGATACTACAGCACACTGCTGCTGCTCTACAGTGATACTACAGCACACTGCTGCTGCTCTACAGAGATACTACAGCACACTGCTGCTGCTTTACAGTGATACTACAGCACACCGCTGCTGCTCTACAGTGATACTACAGCACACTGCTGCTCAGATTCAATCTGCTTTGCTCCTATGCTCATCTATTTGCTGTCCAGGCCCCACACTCTCCAGGACCAGAAGGACAAAGGTTTCATCTCACAATTCCTGCAATCGTACCGGGGGTGTGGATGTTGAACTCTGGATTGACTGCATCAGACTTGGCATCGCAAATCGCATCAAATACGGCCAGGAACGCTGTCGTGTCAAACCAAGCACCACTCAACCTCCAGCAGCGAGCGACCACATCAGGCAGGCCGGCGGGGCGGGGCGGGCGGGGCGGGGGCGGTGGGAGTGGGCGGTGATGGATGGGGCTGGATCAGAAAGGGACCCACGATGTCAGAGACAGAATATCCAGAGTCCAGACTCAGACACGCAGGGCCTCCAGCTGCCCCCAGCGCCCGCTCACCCTCCACCTCTGCTGGGCCACGGCAAACCAAGGAGAATTCAATCACTCTGTCTGCTCTGGCAGTCAGGGACAACTCTCTCTCTAAGATTACCACAGAGAAACTTAATAGCTAAGAGCATTAAAGCGGGGTTCTTGCTAGCAACGCTTGCCGATAGTGAATAAATGATTTTGGCGCGCTGTGCAGACAGGAGGATCGATAGCAGAGAGCTTCACACCAGCCCAGCTCCTCTGGGCTCATGTAAACATAGGAGGCTTTTTCCTCTCACCTCGGAGAAATGGCCCGCCCCTCTAATACACACACGCAGAGAGAGAACACACACTCACACACAGAGAGAACACACACACAGAACACACTCACACACAGAGAGAACACACACACAGAACACACTCACACACAGAGAGAACACACACACAGAACACACTCACACAGAGAGAGAACTCACACTGACACACAGAGAGAACACACACACAGACACACACACAGAGAACACACACACAGAGAGAGAACACACACACAGAACACACTCACACACAGAGAGAACACACACACAGAACACACTCACACACAGAGAGAACACACACACAGAACACACTCACACAGAGAGAGAACTCACACTGACACACAGAGAGAACACACACACAGACACACACACAGAGAACACACACACACAGAGAACACACACACAGAACACAGACACACACACACACACACACACACACACACACAAAACACCTAGACACACAGGGAACACACACACAGAGAGAGAACACAGTCACAAACACACACACACACACACCTAGAACACACTAACACCCTTACACTTTCTGTCCATCCATCCACTGTGGTCTGTCCTGTCCACGTGTGTCTTCTCCGGTGCCACTAACAGTGGGAGGGTGGAGGTGGAGGGGTAGAAGGGTTGAGTGGGCGTGGTGGGGTCTGGCAGGGGGGGAGGAGAGGAGGGGAGAGGAGGAGAGAGCTCAGCCCTGGTGACCGGGTGAAAAGGCAGTGCAGATGTAATTTGTCCTCAATGGCTGCTTGGGAAGAGTAATTGTGGTGACACTAGTGGGTCGATGGTATGGATTTTTTGTTTGGAGAGCCCAGTGTGTGTGGTGCTAAGGGGAGGGCAGGAAATATAACACTGCTGCTCCAATACAATAAAAAATGGATTGAGGGTGTGGTGGTTGTTTGCTGGCCTGCTGGCTATCGTTCGGATGTCAGACAAAACCTGCTGGGGTTATCAAACAGTCTTCCCTCCCTCCCTCTCTCTCTCTCTCTCTCTCTCTCTGTCTCTCTCTTTCTCTCTCTCTCTCTCTCTGTCTCTCTCTTTCTCTCTCTCTCTCTCTTTCTCTCTTTCTCTCTGTCTCTCTCCCTCTGTCTCTCTCTCTATCTCTCTGTCTCTTTCTCTCTCTCTGTCTCTCTGTCGCTCTCACTGTTGCTCTCTCCCTCTGTCTCTCTCTGTTTTTGTCTTGTTGTTTCTTCTCCTTCCCATCTCTCTCTCTGTCTCTCCCTCTCTCTCTCTCTTTCTCTCTCTCCCCCTCTTTCTCTTCCCTCTCCTCTCTCCCTCTCCTCCTCCCCCCCCCACACATTCTGTGCCCGCCTTCTAATATCCAGTAAACCTCAGAGTTGTCTTCTATTTACCATAGCTCCTTATTTAGTAAACATTCAGTGAACATGGCGTGTCAGGAGATGTTCCCCTGCCTGATAGTGCTGCTCTCCCCCTGGGCCCCGGGGACAGACAGACAGGGAGGGAGGCTGTATTGTTGTCAGAGACTGAACCTCCGCAGACAGCTCTCTCCACAGAGCACAGCCCCATTCTGGCTAATGTATTCTGAAAGGAATGCATCCACAAGATGGGTAATGTATGGACAGCAGCAGTTTATTTCTACTGTAAACAGGCAGCTGAAGAAGGGGTGGGTGGGGGTTTGGCCCAGGGCCAGAGGACCTGAGGGGGCTCTGCTATCATGCTTGTCCCAGTCAGTTGTGAGCAGATCAGGTCAGGGTTTATCTGGGATGGGGGAGGAAGGGTGGGATGGCTCTCTAATGAAGGGGGGAGGTCAGTGTTGGGACCCCCTGCTCTGGAGCACATTAGCTACACCTCCCTGCTCCCAGAACTGACAAGCACCAGTGCCTTCACGCTCACACGCACGAGCACATGGACACACACGCACACCTTTAGTTGGTCAGGTGTGGGGGGGGGGGGAGTCCTCTGCAGTGGTGTGGAGGAGCCTGGTCTGATAGGACCATCCAGACTGTCACAGGACCTGCTGAGGGTCTCTGGGACCCCCCCTGTACAGTTACAGAGAAGGGACGAGCCCAACCAGCACACAGTCTCCCCTCTCTCCATCACACACTACACATGCACACCCCCCCCACCCACACATACACACACACTCTGACACACGCACACCCCCACACACACTCACACGCACTAGTACACAGGCATGCTTATCACCACTGTTTTGATATTTGTCCTGGCAGCTGTCTACCATCGTGCCACTAACGAGCAGCGTGTGAGGAGTTTTTGCGTGTGTGTGTGACAAACGTGTGTGTGTGTTTGACGAGCGTATGTGTGTGTGACAAGCTTGTTTGTGTGTGTGCGTGTGTGTGACGAGCGTGTGTGATGAACAGTGTGTGTCATGTCGTAACCGGGACCCTCGTCTCTGTGAGCAGGCCGCCTCTCCGACCCCACCAGACCACCCTCCCTCCCCCTCACCCCTGTCGCCCCGCATCACATCCTGTTTCCCCTCCCGCAGAGCCATGCTACGGACAGCATCGCCACGGTCAGGAGCAGAGGAGGAGGAGGAGGAGGAGGAAAGGAGGAGGAGGAGGAGGAGGAGAAGGAGAGGAGGAGGAGAGGAAGAGGGGGAGGAGAGGAGAAGGAGGAGAGGAGGAGGAGGAGAGGAGGAGGAGGAGAAGGAGAGGAGGAGGAGGAGAGGAGGAGGAGGAGGAGGAGGAGGAGAGGAGCAGGAGGAGGAGAAGGAGAGGAGCAGGAGGAGGAGAGGAGGAGGAGGAGAGGAGGAGCAGGAGGAGGAGAGGAGGAGGAGTAGAAGGAGAGGAGGAAGAGGAGGAGGAGGAGGAGGAGGAGTAGAAGGAGAGGAGCAGGAGGAGGAGAAGGAGAGGAGCAGGAGGAGGAGAGGAGGAGGAGGGAGGAGCTCCAGGACGTGTCTGTCGTTCCTGACGCAAGCGGCCGTGACATCTGACGTGGGTGAAAGGTCACGCGTCGGAAGGCGAAGTGGCGGGCAAGCAAAGATGTCAAGACGGAGAGACACTGCGAGGGAGCGTGGAGGTCTCCCTACTGGGCCAGCGGAGGTGCGGGCGGGAGCGTGGCCTTCTGGGAGCTGTGGGCGTCCTGCTGGGACGTGTCCCTTCCTGTCCCCAGAAGCAAGGGAGGAGGGGCGAGGGAGCCCCCCTTCCCCTGACGGAGGCGATGAGCATCACGGTGAGGTGGGGAACACACGATAGTCAAGAGACTGAGAGAGCTGGGGAGGAGGAGGAGGGAGAGGAGGAGTAGGAGGGAGAGGAGGAGGGGGAGGGAGAGGAGGAGGAGGAGGGAGAGGAGGAGGAGGAGGGAGAGGAGGAGGAGGAGGGAGAGGAGGAGGAGGAGGAAAGAGAGGAAACAGAAGGAGGACATGATAAGAGTTGTGTGTGTAAGGAGGGGGGGAGAGGGGAGAGTGAAAAGGGGGGAGTGGGAGAGGAGGAGAGGAGGAGAGGAGGAGAGGGGAGAGGGGAGAGGGGGAGAGGAGGAGAGGGGGAGAGGGGGAGAGGAGGAGAGGAGGAGAGGGGGAGAGGGGGGAGGGCAGTAAGTGTTTTCTGGGGCTGCAGGCCCAGAGGCCGTCCAGAGTCTCAGGAGGCCCATTAGAGGCTGTGTCTGTGAAGCCCTGACACCTGAGTGGATCAGCCCTCTACACAGAGAGAGAGAGAGCTGTGCTCTCATCCACTCTGCTCTGCAGTCAATAAACAACAATCACCCTGACGACGGCAGGCAACGCCACACTGAGCATGGCCCGGGAGAGGGGGGGGGGGGGGGAGGGGGAGGAGGGAGGGAGGAGGAGGGGGGGGATTTCTAGGAACCAGAAGGTGTTGACGAGGAAAGAAAGTACGCACGCTGATTGACCTTCTCTCATTAGCTTACCTCTGTTTTGCTTTTCCAAGCACTTCATGATCATCACTGCTGTGCAAATCATGGATGTGGCTTCACTTCAGTAAGATGACATATGATGCATTTACTGATGCTACGGCTGATAAACAACAGTTTTTTTCGGTGTTACCTGCGAGGCCTGGAAGCTAATATGAGGTACAGAGGTAAATGTCCTGGTACCTGTGCTTGGCACAGCTGTGGCCAGCAGGGGTGAAACTGCTGAAAGTCAAGCGTTCCTTTAAGGCGGTTGGCTGTGACCTTTATGCTAGACTGCCCTGTATTCACTGGCTGTCAGGCCCAGGTTTGTGCGGAACCATCCATCTCTGTCCACCTCCACCCCTCAACCCCTCCCCTCCACTCCTCCACCCCCTCCTACGCATCCGCCAGTCCCCTTCTACGCCCCCTCCCCAAATCCCTGCCGACCCATTAGCCGGGAGGGGAGGATACTGGGAGTGGCTGGCCGGCTGGCTGGCTGGCTGGCTGGTGGGCCTATGGGAGCGCCTCTTCCTGGTGCCCAGGTAGCCTACAAAGGTACCCAAGAGGTCCCTCGCTAGCTGGCTGACTGTGTAGATATATATAGTGTATATATATATATATATGATACTAAAGCGTCAACACAGCGTAGCTGTCTGTCTGGGGCTCCAGGGAGCGATGGAGGGCAGATCGCTACTAGGACAGAGAGATGAAGGTGGGAGAAGGAGAGAGGTGGGGGGGAGTCAGTGAAAGAGAGATGGAAGAGAGAGAAAGAAAGGGAGAGTGATTCAGTGATAGAGACAGTGAGCGAGAGACAGGAGAGGGAGGGAAGAGGGAGGAGAAGGAGGGAAGAGGGGAGCGACAGACAGACAGACAGACAGAGGATTGCTGGTGGCGTCGCTGGAGGGGTGATGCCACAGCGAGAGAGTGATCCTCTGTTTCAATCTGCCTGTGTCCCCGTTATCTACCTGAGGAACAGCTGCTGCACCTGCAGTCATCTGATGTCAGATATGACCCTGAGCTCAGGAGAACACTCTGAGGATCTGCCTGGCTCCTGTACTGAGGGAGGGAGGGAGGGAGGGAGGGAGGGAGGGAGTAGGAATGTACAAGTAAGAGAAGCATCAGAGAAGTGTGAGTCTTTAAACTTAAAGAAATAGAAGTGAACCTCGAGCGAGAAGGGGATGGAAATTGAGAAAGACAGAGGTGGAGAGAGAGAAAGACAGATGGAGAGAGAGAGAGATGGAGACAGAGGAGAGAGAGATGGAGACAGAGGAAAGAGAGAGCGAGAGAGAGAGAGAGAGAGAGAGAGAGAGAGGGAGAGAGAGAGAGAGAGAGGAGAGAGAGAGAGAGAGAGAGACAGAGAGGAGAGAGACAGGAGGAGAGAGAGACAGAGGAGGAGAGAGAGGACGGCTGGGACAGGGGGATGGACAGAGGAAGGGTGGAGCGGATGGAGTCAGTAGTGTGTGATTAATGTTCGGGGTGGTAGTGGGGAGGTAGAGGCAGACCGGGAGAGGAGAGCAGAGTGACAGTAATAAAGTGGAGCTGCCATCCATTCATCTCCCTCACCCCCTCACCCCCTCACCCCTCTCCTCCTCTCCCTCACCCTCTTCCCCCTCACCCTCTTTCTCATGGCGTCTTCCGTCCTGACTGTCAGGGCTGAAAGCACTCTGCCTAACACCATGCTCTGCTAGCGGGCACACAGCGACACTGACAGATAAGGCTGTGGGTGTGTGTGCAGCGCAGGGCTGGCCGGCATGGTAACCTGCCCATGGTAACCTGCCCATGGTAACCTGCCCATGGTAACCTGCCCATGGTAACCTGCCCATGGTAACCTGCCCATGGTAACCTGCCCATGGTAACCTGTCCATAGTAACCTGCCCATGGTAACCTGCCCATAGTAACCTGTCCATAGTAACCTGCCCATGGTAACCTGCCCATAGTAACCTGCCCATGGTAACCTGCCCATGGTAACCTGCCCATGGTAACCTGCCCATGGTAACCTGCCCATAGTAACCTGTCCATAGTAACCTGCCCATGGTAACCTGCCCATGGTAACCTGCCCATGGTAACCTGCCCATAGTAACCTGTCCATAGTAACCTGCCCATGGTAACCTGCCCATGGTAACCTGCCCATAGTAACCTGTCCATAGTAACCTGCCCATGGTAACCTGCCCATGGTAACCTGCCCATGGTAAACCTGCCCATGGTAACCTGCCCATGGTGTCAGTAAACCTGCTTAAATCAACAGACTCTCTCCTGAGCTCAGAGCTGCAGCATTAGAACAGAGACACCTGCATATTCATGCCTGCTTCTCATTGGTGTTCAGGAATCACCTGTGACTTCTGACCTCTGTGGTTTAGCGAGGAGGGCCATGCTGGGACCATGTGACCAGGGTACGAGCCTTACAGCACATGACTGAGTGTGTTAAATCACCGGCTCTCTTGATGTAAGACTCTCTGTGTTATTTCAATCATTAACGACCTTAATTGGCCGCAGGTAGAATGGAGAGACATTACTAATTGATAAGGAGAGCAGGAACATTAAAATCCTCTCCGCAGAGCCCCACCTGTGCTGGGCAGATCTATCTTCATACCCACTCCCTGACTCCTGCCAAGACATACAATAGATTAAACAATGAATGAATGATTTATTAGCTGTCGTTGTCATGCTATTTAGATGGATGGGTGTACACGCTGGGTGACCTCACTTCCTTGTTCCCTGCCTTGTATGCGAGGGTGTGAGGAAAGGAGGGGGTGGGCCCAGGGACAGGGGAGGGTGGGGGGAGGGCGGGGCAGGTCAGGCACACCGCTGGTCAGTGACAGGACCCTGGCTCTTGATCAATGACCTGGGACACCGCAGTGCTGCTGGATAGAGTACCAGGCCTCACCAGCTGCACATGAAGCCAACATAGGTGTGTGTGTGTGTCTGTGCGTGTGTGTCTCTGTGTGTGTGTGTGTGTTTCTGGGCGTGTATGAATTTGTGCTCATGTGTGTGATTGTGTGTGTATGATTTTGTGTGCGTGTGTGTATATGGGTCAAAGGTGAACGAAAGGGTAAAACCCTGAAACAGATCCCTCACCTCTCTCCATCCTTACCTCCCCCTGTCCTCCTCCCTCCTTTCCCTCTCTTCCTTGACTGTCCTCCCTACTCCCCCCTCTCCTCCTCTCCTCCTCTGCTCTCCCTCCCTCCCTCCCTCCCTCTCTCTCTCAAATGGGTTATTGTGGCGATGCTCTTGACAGGCCATGGTTTGGATTTTGATTTATGTTCTTCTGAAGCTCAAATCAAAGATTCCATCTAGCTCTGCTTTATGGCAGCTTGGATGATGAATGGTGCAGTCTCCCGGTCAACCCAAGCCTCTGTGTCTTTGCCCCACATTTTAATTGCTAAAGTAGCCAGTCATCGCTCAGCCCGCCTACCCTCTATCTATCCCTTGCTCTCTCTCCCTCTGTCTCTGTCTCTCTCTCTTTCTCTCTCTCTCTCCCTCTCTCTCTCTCTCTCTCTCTCCCTCTCTCTCTCTCTCTCTCTCCCTCTGTCTCTGTCTCTCTCTCTCTTTCTCTCTCTCTCCCTCTCTCTCTCTCTCTCTTCTCCTCTCTGCCTCTCTCTCTTTCTCTGTCTCTCTCTCTCCCTCTTTCTCTCTCTCTCTCCCTCTCTCTCTCCCTCTTTCCCTGTCTCTCTCTCCCTCTCTCTCTCTCTCTCTCCCTCTTTCTCTGTCTCTCTATCTTTTTCTCTCTCTCCCCCTCCCTCTCTCTCTTGTTCTTTCTTTCTCTCTCTGTCCTCTTCCTGCTTCTCTACCCTATTGTCTCTCTCTCTCTCCTTATTTTTTCTACACTTGGTGTCCTGCATTCTGTTGCTCTGCAATAATTCCACCTCATGTTATCTTGCAGGTGCGAAGATGTTTTCTCAGGACATGGAGGTTAATGTAGGACAAGTTATCAGAGGAAGAAAATCATAATCACCGCTTCTTTTAATGGAATATCCTGAATATAAAATAGTAAGAAGCAGTCCAACAGTATCTCCCTCGGTGTTCAGGAACAAGATTCTGTCCCAGCCCTTCGCATTGTTACACCTCTGGCATTCTGCTGTGATGTACCGTAAACAAGCTCGATGGGGGGGAAAATTCATTCCTGCATCACATAAAAAGGCACTTTATTTTGAGGAAGAATGTGTGGATGTCAGGCTCTGATAGAGTTGATGTTTTCTCACTATTTTCAAAAAGTAAACACATTCAACGCCACGCAACATTACTAAGTAGTTAAGTACGGCCCCGGGGCCCCATCCATCACAGAAGAATGAATGAAGCAGATTCTGCTGGATGGGAGGTGAAAGTTTTCCTCTGTGCCAGGGTGACATTTCATTTTTCACGTCTTCGGCGCTGTCCTGGTATGAAATTTGGCAGAGCTGGTGCCATTTAACTACTTGGCAGTTTGGAATTGGCCGATGAATCACCAGGTGGATTCACCGGGAGTCAGTCACTACACAATATTTTCTCAGTGTCAAGAGAAAGAGAGAGAGAGAGAGAGAGAGAGAGAGAGAGAGAGAGAGAGAGAGAGAGAGAGAGAGAGAGAGAGAGAAAGAAGGGTGAAAAGAGAGAAAGATAGAGAGCAAGGGTTGTTGCCTCCCTTTTCTCCTTACTCTTGTGTGAGAACAGACCCCACACCGACACACACACACCTACACACACACTCACACACAACATACACACGCACACCTACACACACACATCTACACACGCACCTACGCACACACCTACACACACAACCTACACACACACACACAAACACACCTACACACTCACACACACCTACACACACACACTCACGTACACTCCAGAACCCGAAGTGTTTCTGAGTGAGTGTAAAAGGTGAGGGGGTCTTGAGGTCCTCGGTTAGATGTTTTGACAAAGAGCGCTCAGGATAGAAATCGATGCAGGCAGGATAGTGGAGGGAGGCAGGGAACACAAGCAGTGACAAAGTCAAGCGAGCAGAGAATAGACTGACTCTGCCTCTGACATTCACCATCCATCCCTGTCTGATACAGAGCTGCTGCTAGAACATACTCTAACCACATCTGTCACCCTCTCATCTGACTTCACAGACCTGGACTCTGTGATGGACCAACACAGGGGCAGATGAAACCTGGACCTGCTTCCCAGAAGAAGCTATCTCTGCCTGGGTTCTGCTCCGCGGTCCAACAGCTCCCGGCCAGCGGTACGGAGGTGAGATCCGTCAGAACTCATACATCGGAAAACATTAAGCGTGCGTTTACCAAAAACAAAGGCTTGTGAACTTCAGACATGTTTAAACAGCCCCCATTAGAAATGAGAGCGCTGTATGCTTCCTGTGACAGGCGTGGGCAGGTATGGTAATAAGAGACGTATTACTGTTCACCTCCTTTACAGTGGGAGTTATTTCTCTGTCATCTCAGGCTAGGAGAGCACTCCATTAGAGATGTCCACAGCTCTTCTAATAAGGTTGCTGATGACACCTGGCAGGCCCATTACAGCCTCAGTCTCTCCACACCCACAAACACCTCATCCCTATTACCTGGCTGAACCGCTGGGAAGACTTTGTTACCCAAAACTCCCTCCCTCCCTCCCTCCCTCCCTCCCTCCCTCCCTCCCTCCCTCCCTCCCTCCCTCCCTCCCTCCCTCCCTCCCTCCCTCCCTCCCTCCCTCCCTCCCTCCCTCCCTCTCCCCTTGGAGATCAGATAAGAGGGGGAGTCTGCTGTGATTGGAGGAGACAGGGAGGAGTTCTTCAGGGTAAACCAGCTGTGACTGGTCTGATGGGTGGCTGTCATGGCGCCGTGACGTGATATAATACGAAATGATATTGAACAACGTCTCTTTGGCACTAAATTGTTAGTAAGGCTTCAGGTCTGACAGGGGCCAGTTTACAGCTTTAATCCCAAGGTCTTTGAAACCTTGCTTGACATAAATTGAGTTTGGCTTTGGAAGAAAAAAGGGAAAGGACAGAGAGAGTGTCTGTGGTCTTCCTGACAGCCGTTTTATATAGCAATGGTGCTGGTGAAGGTTTGTGTGTGTGTGTGTGGACATGGTTGTGTCTGTCCGTCCGTGTGTGTGTGCGCGGTGTGTGTAGAGGCAGATGAAGAGGCAGATGAAGAGGCGTCAGACATATTAACTGACAGATGGAGGTTGATCCAACCCATTTATTACCCCAGAGGAGAATGCCACGGCGAGATTGGGCTTCATTAATTTCAGATTTAGTTTTCATTTCAAGCTGTTGCGCCCAGAGATAAATAAAATGGTGCATTATGTTTTTGCCAAGATATTTCTTTTCTTTTTTTGTTTTCCTGCAGTGGAGGCAAGTAAAGCAAGAGATGAGTGTTTGTGTGTGTGTGTGTGTGTGTGTGTGTGTAAATGCTGGCTGCCAGGAGGAAAGTCACACCAACGGTTGATGAGGTGAAATGGGAAGACTGTAATTTCTCAGCACGGCTTTAAAGTCTCTAACCCAGATGGCTCATTTCTATCTAGGAGTCCTGGGGCTCACACACACACACACACACACTCTTACACACAGTCACACACACTCTCACACACAGTCACACACACTCTCACACACACTCTCACACACACTCACTCATACACACATACACACTCTTGCACTCTCGCACATATGCAAATGCGCACACTCACAAACACTCTCACACGCTCTCTCACACTGTCACAAATATTTACACACACATACACACACACTAACTCACACTAGAATCACCCTTGTTGTAGATAATCTCTGTGTTTGATGGCCATGGTGTGACTGGAGTTCATGTGTGTTTCTCTGCAGCATATTCTCCTGACGACTTGAAGGAGGAGGAGCGATCAGTGGAGGAGGAGGTGGGTGACCCTGACCTTGAAGAGGGGGACGTCCTGGAGACCGACGACCACTCGGAGGACCAGCACCCGGTCACCGCGGAGACGAGACGCCACCCGGACCCGTTGCCCAGGGAAACAGGCGTGGATGGGGGATGGTGCGGTCGCCGAGCCCTCGGCCCGGGAGCTGGAGAGCGAATCGCCTGTCAGCGAGGCCAGCGACGGCCTGTCGGACTTTGAGAGCAGCTCAGTGAAGGCAGAGGAGGGTGTGGCTCAGCCCAGCAGCCTGAACAGAGGTCCTCAGCTGGAGATGACTCCTCTGGCTCCTGACACCCTGGAGCAGATGAAGGCCATCTACTCCAGCTTCCTCACCAACGCCTACTGGTCTCCCCTGAACTTTAACCTTGCCCAGACCCTGACACCAAAACCCACCTCCACCCCCACCCAGACCCCCACCCCCACCCAGACCCAGACACCCACCCAGACCCCGAGCCTGGCTCCTGGGGAGAAACCGGTGCGCAGCAGCAGTACCAGCAGTAGCTGCAGCAGCAATAGTTATGACTGGCACCAATCAGCGGTGGCCAAGAGCCTCCAACAGGCCCCCCAGCCTCGTCACCCCCCCTCAGAGCCCAGCCTCTTCAGCACGGTCCAGCTCCACCGGCAGAACCCTCGTCTGTTCGGTTCCATCTTCACCGGCGCCAGTAAGTTCCGCTGTAAGGGCTGCAGCGCCGCCTACGACACCCTGGTGGATCTAACGGTCCACATGAACGACACGGGTCACTACCGGGACGACAACCACGACCGGGCCGGCGCCGGGTCCAAGCGCTGGTCCAAGCCCCGCAAGCGCTCGCTGCTGGAGATGGAGGGGAAGGAGGACGCCCAGAAGGTTCTCAAGTGCATGTACTGCGGACACTCCTTCGAGTCTCTCCAGGACCTGAGCGTCCACATGATCAAAACCAAACACTACCAGAAGGTTCCTCTGAAGGAGCCTATGGCCCCTCTGGCTGCCAGGGTCACCTCCTCAAGGAAGAGGGCAACCATCGGCCTGGACCTCTCCAGTATCCCCCGCTCCAGAGAGGGGACCCCCAAACCCAAACACCCCCCACTGTCGGACTCCGGTGACCCCTCCTCGAAAGGCTCCGGCCAGCACGCTACCCCCAACCACCGCTACGGGCACCAGAATGGGGCCAGCTATGCCTGGCAGTTTGAGTCCCACAAGGCCCAGATCCTGAAGTGTATGGAGTGTGGCAGCTCCTACAACACCCTGCAGGAGCTGAGGGCTCACATGATGGTGACGGGGCATTACATCAGAGTGACCGGCTCCTCCGGGAGGAAAGGCAGGCAGGCCGCCCTGGAAACCTCCCCCAGCCCAGCAAGGGTTCACACCCCCAGCCCAGCCCGGGTCTCCCCTCCTGCTGAGCGTGTCCAGTCTGTCCCCCTGGCCCCGTCTGCCTTCTCCCCAGCTCCTCCTACCACTTCCTCCCCTCCTGCCACCTCCTCTCCCCTCATAAAAGACATTAAAAAAGAGGAGGAAGAGGAGGAGGAGTTCACCACGGAGCCTCTGGGAGAGGAGACAGGAGACAAACGGGTGACGAACGGAGAGGAGGTGGACGAGAAGTTTGACGTCTCTTCCAAGTACTCCTACTTGACTGAGGAGGACCTTAAGGAGAGTCCGAAGGGGGGCCTGGACATCCTCAAGTCCCTGGAGAACACGGTGACCTCAGCCATCAACAAGGCCCAGGGTGGCAACCCTAGCTGGGGGGGAGGTTACCCCAGCATCCACGCTGCCTACCAGCTCCCCAACGCCCTCAAAGTCCCCCAGGGCAGCCCCGGCACGGAGAAATACCCCCCTTTCAAATACATGTTCTCTGGAGGAGGAGGAGAAGGACTCACCGGCCTTAACAACCCCAGACCCCAGCAGCTGGTGTCCCCTCCTCCTCCCCAGACCTCCCCCCTTCCTCAGAACAACTTCCAGGCCATGGAGGAGCTGGTGAGGAAGGTGTCGGAGAAGGTGGCCAAGGTGGAGAGGAGGGTTAGGCAGCCGCAGCCGTCTCCCAGGAGGGACAAGGAACCCCGGGCCCAGCTGCCTCCCCCTGTCTCCCCACCCTCCGGCAGCGAGGCTGCGGACTCCCCACGAGCCGTCTCCCCCAGGGAGCCCTGGAGGTCCGTCACCCCTGCCGACAGCGACCGTGGGAGCCACAGTGACAGGGCCTCACCATCGGAGGCCAAGAGAGAAGCAGGGCGGTCTCCTGGCTCGTCTCTCAGCAGCAGCACTGCCATCATCACAGGCTTGGCCTCTCCAGAGCAGCCCTTCGTCAACCCTCTAAGCGCTCTTCAGTCCCATCATGAATGTCCACCTGGGGAAGGCGGCCAAGCCCCACCCCTCCCTGCCGCCCCTGCAGGACCCCCTGAGCCTGCTGTCCAGACTGAGCCAGAACATGGCTGAGAGGGCCACCGTGGCTGCCCCCCCGGTCCCCACACCGGCCCCCACCAGGAAGCCCCCTCAACCGGAGTCTGCCGTGGAGCGTGGCCACTGCCAGCCAGACAGCGAGGACCAGCCCATGGACCTGACCAAAGGCAAGGCTGACAGGAGGGGCTCGGTCTGCTCTGCCCCCCTGACCCCCTCCTCCACGGCCTCCTCCGTCTCTCCCTCCACACACGTGACCCCCGTCAAGATGGCCGTGGTCTCTCCTTTCACTTCCAGCAGCCCGCTCCACGAGAACGCCCTCTCGGACATCTCGGACATGCTGAGGAACCTGACCCAGACTCACCTGGTCTCCAAGCCGCCCTCCAGGACCCGGGTCCTGGACAGGACCGACCCCCTGGGGTCCACCGCGGCCGACGAGGCAGAGGGCTCCCTGGGTCACAAGCGGAAGGGGCGTCAGTCCAACTGGAACCCCCAGCACCTCCTCCTGCTCCAGGCCCAGTTTGCCTCCAGCCTCAGGCAGACATCCGAGGGCAAGTTCATCATCCAGGACCTCAGCCCTCAGGAGAGGATGCAGGTGTCCCGGTTCACGGGCCTCTCCATGACAACCATCTCCCACTGGCTGGCCAACGTCAAGTACCAGCTTAGGAGAACGGGAAGAACCAAGTTCCTGAAGAACCTGGACTCTGGTCACCCCGTGTTCTACTGCAGCGACTGTGCGTCGCAGATCAGGACTCCGGCTGCCTACATCTGCCACCTGGAGGCTCACATGGGCTTCAGGCTGAGAGACCTGGGCAAGCTGTCCTCCAAGCAGACCCTGAGGGACGGGAAGGGGGCACTGTCTGAGAGGCTGCCTCTGGAGGTCTTCCTCCCAGACGCCCCTGTCCCGGAGGAGGGCGGTAACGGGGCGGCTTATCGCTGCCAGCTGTGCGTCCGGAAGTTTGCGAGTAAGCACGCCATCAAGCTACACCTCAGTAAGAGCCACGGTAAATCACCAGAGGATCATCTGCTGTACGTGTGCGAGCTGGAAAAACTCTAGACAGGCTCTCGTTTGTTATCAACAGACCGGAAACTAGACCGTCAGAGAGGACGAACTGTTCCAGAAAAGCCCGGAACAGCTGGAATTTGAAAAAAAAAAAAAATGCACAAAGATGCCGTTTTAACCACTGTTACATTTCAGCTTTATAACTACTGTTCAGAATCAGCACAAAGCGGTTTACATTCACGGTGTCCGAATGTTGCCGGTACATCTATATTTCAACAGAGGATTATTTCAGTTGTGAGAATGAGGTTGTGAGGGTGTGAATTTTCAAGCTTTACGGGGTTTAGCTCACACAACACATGAAGTTACTTTTGGTCTTATCACTACGACTACGATTAGGTAAACAACAGTGAATATAGTAATTTTTGTAATTTTGCAACTTGGATGAACTTTATCTCTTTGATTAGAAAAGTCTAGTCATTTGAAATGTAGCACTCGCTAATAATGTCTTTTGTTTGGATTTTGTGAAGTTGACTTCAAATCGTTGGTGAACTGCATGTCCGACAATTGATCAGATCCACATTAGATATAGTTCATCAGCCAAACACCTGGTAAAGGAACAATTCAAACATATAACTTCAAGTTAATGCCTTGGATAGGCACAGATTAAGTTGATTTTATTTCATTAAGCGCCTAGGGACCTCTGTGATGCTACAGTAAGAAAGATCGCTCTTGCAAACAGGGGAAAAGAAAAAAAAAACAGTTTGCAAGAGAGATCTCGCATATTCAGAGAGATCTCCCATATTTAAAACACGCCTTTTCAGTGTTAAGAAAACCACATTTGAACCAGTGAAGACGTCAAGTCTGGCTGGCGATGCAGAGAAACCAACTGGACTGTAGCTTTTCTCAAAGCCTTGAGGGCTTTTCAACTAGTGCTTCTAGTAGGGGGGCGGAGCCTTCATGCGGTCCCACTCCAGGCTCCGCCCCCTGTCTAACGTTGCTCTTACGTGATGCAGACTTGCTTTTTCTCTGACTCCAGGTCTGTAAACTTGTACATACAGTATAAACGCTTCACAGTCGCTGTTTAAATTATGCATACTTGTTATATTTCCTTATTTAAGAGGATTTCAACTACCCACTGGTGCAGATCCTCTGATGAAGTCAAAATGACATTGTTTTGCACAATAGTTTTATAAATGTTGTTTGATAAGAAAAAAAAGTATAAGAATATGTTCATGCCATGTGCTTCTATGATTAAACTTGATTGCTGCAAACCTTTTGTGAGTGTTTTTAAATATGAATAAAGATGGATATATCACTAAATTACACAATGCTACCTCAAACAAGAGTTTCAATGGAGCCTGTTGCCCAAACCCCATACATCCTGAGTAAAAACACATGTTGTGTCCATTTTGACCACCTGTCCACCTCCTCTGCACCTCCTCTGCACCTCCTCTGCTCCTCCTCTGCTCCTCCTCTGCTCCTCCTCTGCACCTCCTCTGCTCCTCCTCTGCTCCCCCTATGCACCTCCTCTGCTCCTCCTCTGCTCCTCCTCTGCACCTCCTCTGCTCCTCCTCTGCTCCTCCTCTGCACCTCCTCTGCACCTCCTCTGCTCCTCCTCTGCTCCTCCTCTGCTCCTCCTCTGCACCTGATCACCTCAGGGGCCACACCTGACTGACCCCCCCTCAGATACACACCAAGCTCCTCCTCTGCTCCTCCTCTGCTCCTCCTCTGCACCTCCTCTGCTCCTCCTCTGCACCTGATCACCTCAGGGGCCACACCTGACTGACCCCCCCTCAGATACACACCAAGCTCCTCCTCTGCTCCTCCTCTGCACCTCCTCTGCTCCTCCTCTGCACCTCCTCTGCACCTCCTCTGCTCCTCCTCTGCACCTGATCACCTCAGGGGCCACACCTGACTGACCCCCCCTCAGATACACACCAAGCTCCTCCTCTGCTCCTCCTCTGCACCTCCTCTGCTCCTCCTCTGCACCTCCTCTGCTCCTCCTCTGCTCCTCCTCTGCACCTCCTCCTGCTCCAACACACAGTGGCTGACTGGCATCTATAAACAAGCCTGGGAGACAGACACACACACACATGCACACACACATACATGCCCACACACACACACACAAACTCACACACAATGACACTAGATAACTCACCACGTGTCCTGAATAACATGGGTTGATATCACGGGGGGGGGGAGGAGTACGGGGGAGAAGGGGATGGGGGGAGGGCAGAGCTGAGGTTGTCCCGTTACCATGGCGACGCCGTGGTTGCCCAGCAGCCTCTAACCCTGGTCGAGCTCACTCAGTCATGGAGGACAGCTCTGGCTCTGCTGCAGCCCCATTTACTCTTTTAAATCTCATCATCTCGCTTCACTTCCCCCCCCCCCCTCCCCCCTCCTCCTCTCCCCCACCCTCACCCTCCCTCCCCACCCAGGGAACAGATTAATTAACACACACACACTGTGTCCTGACCCTGTCCCCTCACACAAACTCATTACTGCTTCACAGTGTCCCCGACTCGCTGGGCGTTAGGGAAACGTTGTTCCTACGCTGCACGCCAACCTCGCCATGACTCACCGCTCCTCGGACGAGGCTGGATAAATCCTCTCTTAACAAAGACTGATAATTGAAAGATGGGCTTTAACACGCGAGCCATTGATAGTTTCCAGTGATTTGGAACAGGGGCTTAGCCGGGGGGGGGGGGGGGGGGGGGGGAGGAGGGGGGGCACCGCAGCACGCCGATCCACCTCTCCAACTCAGCTTTTTTATATTGAATTCCAAGGTGTGATTCGGTAACCAATATGTTGGAATACGGCAGTCTGAAAGCTGAGATGATGGTGGAGGGGGTGGGGGGTGTGCAGAGGGGTCGGGGGGGGTGTGCAGAGGGGGCGGGGGGGGTGTGCAGAGGGGTCGGAAGTGTGTGCAGAGGGGTCGGGGGGGTGTGCAGAAGAGTCGGGGGGGTGTGCAGAGGAGTCGGGGGGGTGTGCAGAGGGGGCGGGGGGGTGTGCAGAAGAGTCGGGGGGGGTGTGCAGAGGGGTCGGAAGTGTGTGCGGAGGAGTCGGAAGTGTGTGCGGAGGGGGGCGGGGGGTGTGCTGAAGAGTCGGGGGGGGTGTGCAGAGGAGTCGGGGGGGTGTGCAGAGGGGTCGGAAGTGTGTGCAGAGGGGTCGGGGGGGTGTGCAGAAGAGTCGGGGGGGTGTGCAGAGGGGTCGGAAGTGTGTGCGGAGGAGTCGGAAGTGTGTGCGGAGGGGGCGGGGGGTGTGCTGAGGGGACGGGGGGGGGGGGTGTGGTTAAATGAGTCACTTGACACCATGAGGTTAATACTGTAGCTGCAGGGAACAGCACTAAATGACAGGACTTTTGCATGGATGAGCATCAGAGAACTAGAGGAGGAGTCTGTCTCAACGGGAACAACCAGGGGACAGAAGAACAGGGTAGAACGCTACAGTACTGAACACCACAGAGATCAGTGTTAGTCTGCATCAGTACTGAACACCACAGAGATCAGTGTTAGTCTGCATCAGTACTGAACACCACAGAGATCAGTGTTAGTCTGCTACAGTACCGAACACCACAGAGATCAGTGTTAGTCTGCTACAGTACCGAACACCACAGAGATCAGTGTTAGTCTGCTACAGTACTGAACACCACAGAGATCAGTGTTAGTCTGCTACAGTACCGAACACCACAGAGATCAGTGTTAGTCTGCTACAGTACCGAACACCACAGAGATCAGTGTTAGTCTGCTACAGTACCGAACACCACAGAGATCAGTGTTAGTCTGCATCAGTACTGAACACCACAGAGATCAGTGTTAGTCTGCTACAGTACCGAACACCACAGAGATCAGTGTTAGTCTGCTACAGTACCGAACACCACAGAGATCAGTGTTAGTCTGCATCAGTACTGAACACCACAGAGATCAGTGTTAGTCTGCTACAGTACTGAACACCACAGAGATCAGTGTTAGTCTGCTACAGTACTGAACACCACAGAGATCAGTGTTAGTCTGCATCAGTACTGAACACCACAGAGATCAGTGTTAGTCTGCTACAGTACTGAACACCACAGAGATCAGTGTTAGTCTGCATCAGTACTGAACACCACAGAGATCAGTGTTAGTCTGCTACAGTACTGAACACCACAGAGATCAGTGTTAGTCTGCTACAGTACTGAACACCACAGAGATCAGTGTTAGTCTGCTACAGTACTGAACACCACAGAGATCAGTGTTAGTCTGCTACAGTACTGAACACCACAGAGATCAGTGTTAGTCTGCATCAGTACTGAACACCACAGAGATCAGTGTTAGTCTGCTACAGTACTGAACACCACAGAGATCAGTGTTAGTCTGCTACAGTACTGAACACCACAGAGATCAGTGTTAGTCTGCTACAGTACTGAACACCACAGAGATCAGTGTTAGTCTGCTACAGTACTGAACACCACAGAGATCAGTGTTAGTCTGCATCAGTACTGAACACCACAGAGATCAGTGTTAGTCTGCATCAGTACTGAACACCACAGAGATCAGTGTTAGTCTGCTACAGTACTGAACACCACAGAGATCAGTGTTAGTCTGCTACAGTACTGAACACCACAGAGATCAGTGTTAGTCTGCTACAGTACTGAACACCACAGAGATCAGTGTTAGTCTGCTACAGTACTGAACACCACAGAGATCAGTGTTAGTCTGCATCAGTACTGAACACCACAGAGATCAGTGTTAGTCTGCATCAGTACTGAACACCACAGAGATCAGTGTTAGTCTGCTACAGTACTGAACACCACAGAGATCAGTGTTAGTCTGCAAAAGTACTGAACACCACAGAGATCAGTGTTAGTCTGCATCAGTACTGAACACCACAGAGATCAGTGTTAGTCTGCATCAGTACTGAACACCACAGAGATCAGTGTTAGTCTGCATCAGTACTGAACACCACAGAGATCAGTGTTAGTCTGCATCAGTACCGAACACCACAGAGATCAGTGTTAGTCTGCATCAGTACCGAACACCACAGAGATCAGTGTTAGTCTGCATCAGTACTGAACACCACAGAGATCAGTGTTAGTCTGCTACAGTACTGAACACCACAGAGATCAGTGTTAGTCTGCATCAGTACTGAACACCACAGAGATCAGTGTTAGTCTGCTACAGTACTGAACACCACAGAGATCAGTGTTAGTCTGCTACAGTACTGAACACCACAGAGATCAGTGTTAGTCTGCTACAGTACTGAACACCACAGAGATCAGTGTTAGTCTGCTACAGTACTGAACACCACAGAGATCAGTGTTAGTCTGCATCAGTACTGAACACCACAGAGATCAGTGTTAGTCTGCTACAGTACTGAACACCACAGAGATCAGTGTTAGTCTGCTACAGTACTGAACACCACAGAGATCAGTGTTAGTCTGCTACAGTACTGAACACCACAGAGATCAGTGTTAGTCTGCATCAGTACTGAACACCACAGAGATCAGTGTTAGTCTGCTACAGTACTGAACACCACAGAGATCAGTGTTAGTCTGCTACAGTACTGAACACCACAGAGATCAGTGTTAGTCTGCTACAGTACTGAACACCACAGAGATCAGTGTTAGTCTGCTACAGTACTGAACACCACAGAGATCAGTGTTAGTCTGCATCAGTACTGAACACCACAGAGATCAGTGTTAGTCTGCATCAGTACTGAACACCACAGAGATCAGTGTTAGTCTGCATCAGTACTGAACGCTGGATGAGATGCCTTTGTCCTGCTCATCCTAGATTGCGTGGGATGATGACCTCGCATGGATGATCCCAAAACAAAGGCTTCAGAAATGAGAGGAAGGGGGGCATGGGTGTGTGTGCGTGGGGGGGGGGGGGGGGGGGCATGGGTGTGTGGGATGGGGGGTATGCCTCTGAGTGTGTGTGTGTTCATGGGCTCTCTTCTCCTACAGAGGGGGGGCACACCCCCCTCTCTCCTCTTCTCCTACAGAGGGGCGGGGGGCACAGCCCCCTCTCTCCTCTTCTCCTACAGAGGGGGGGCACACCCCCCTCTCTCCTCTTCTCCTACAGAGGGGCGGGGGGCACAGCCCCCTCTCTCCTCTTCTCCTACAGAGGGGCGGGGAGCACACCCCCCTCTCTCCTCTCCTCCTACAGGGGGGCGGGGGGCACACCCCCCTCTCTCCTCTCCTCCTACAGAGGGGCGGGGGGCACACCCCCCTCTCTCCTCTCCTCCTACAGGGGGGCGGGGGGCACACCCCCCTCTCTCCTCTCCTCCTACAGGGGGGCGGGGGGCACACCCCCCTCTCTCCTCTTCTCCTACAGAGGTCCCCATCAGCTCTTGTCATCTTTCTAATGAATATCAGTTAGATTGCTGTGTGGATGTGACGAGCAGGGATGTCATGGTGATTTGTGTGAGTGTGCTGGACTGAGAGGCCCTGGCTAATGAAAGGAGAGGCTGGGCTGACAGACTGATGAGCAGCCACCCCATCAGACCAATCACACCAGGAGGACAGACAGACAGGCAGGCAGGCAGCGAGACAGACTGACAGGCAGACAGACAGGCATGGAGGGAGACAGACAGGCAGTGAGACAGGGAGACTGACAGATAAGACAATCATGGCAGAAGACAGACTAAGAGACAGTGTGAGGAAAAAAGAATGGCTACCATGTTGTTCCATCAAAGCAAAACACCCCTGTGTCTGTGTGTTAGTGTCTGTTTGTTAGTGTCTGTGTGTTAGTGTCTGTGTGTTAGTGTCTGTGTGTTAGTGTCTGTGTGTTAGTGTCTGTGTGTTTGTGTGTTAGTGTCTGTGTGTGTCTGTGTGTTAGTGTTAGTGTGTTAGTGTCTGTGTGTTAGTGTGTGTGTGTGTTAGTGTCTGTGTGTGTCTGTGTGTGTCTGTGTGTTAGTGTCTGTGTGTTAGTGTGTTTGTGTTAGTGTCTGTGTGTTTGTGTCTGTGTGTTAGTGTCTGTGTGTTAGTGTCTGTGTGTTAGTGTGTTAGTGTCTGTGTGTTTGTGTGTGTGTGTGAGCTGGATTCACTTAATTTATTGATCGAGGGTCATGTGGTTAGACAGTTAGAGTGTCAGGCTTGTAATCAGAAGGTACCAGAATCAAACCCTGGCTAAACCCAGGCTGTGTCAACAAGCCATTGTGTCCTTGGGCAAGGCACTTCACTCTGCTTGCCTCAGGGGGGAATGTCCCTGTACTTGCTGTGAGTCACTCTGGATAAGAGCGTCTGATAAATGACTCAATGTAAATAATATGATCCATGTGCAGGATGGATTTGATCTTGTTGCTGTTCAGGAAGTTGATTGTCAGTGTGCTGATGGATGCAGGTGGTCTTGGCCCGGCCTGCTAACAGACTGAGCCAGGTCACCTCAGCTTTCTGACCTTTTAATATCTTGGAACACATCGCGTGCTTGGAAAGAAGCGTGTCTGTGCGGTGTCGTCACGGAGACACGAGATCCCCTGACAGCTCCACAGGAGTCATGACGACCACTGAGATGGCGTCACCTCTGAACTCTGACCCTGTCTGTCTCCGGTGCTTTCGTACAGTAAGGAGGCGGGATCCCACACTTGTGAAGGTCGCAGGTCTGTCCTCAGCTGCCAGCTTCAGATCAGATCCATTCCAGTCCCCAGCCTCAGCTTTGGCCTCAGCTTTGGCCTCAGCCTCAGCCCCAGCCCCGAGCCTCAGCCCAGAGCCTCGGCCCCAGCCTCAGCCTTAGCCGCAAGCCCCGAGCCTCTGCCCCAGCCCTGTCCTATTCCCATCCTTCTTCTGGGGAGCATCCATGCCTCAGGACAGATTTCCCTCCAGAACGAGCCACCTACACCGCAGACCTGGGTTGCCTGGCAACCTGACACAAACAACACAGTGAGAGGCGGGGGGGGGGGGGTAGGAATAGGCGTGGCTCACCTGGAGACCCATCTGGAGGTCGACTCCAGCAGGAGAACCTTGGGAGCGAGGGAGAGTGTCGGTGAGACGGAGAGAGACGAGTGTTTCATCCCCAAAAACCCTCTCTGACTGACAGGCAGCGCCGTGTGCGTGCAGCTGAAGTGCAGCGGGGCCGAGGCTGCTTGAGATAGCTGTCAGGAGCGGTTAACTCTGAAATCTGACAGATTTGCTAAAGACACTCGTCTCTGGGCACTCCTCTACGTATCGTTAGTTTAATGCACAATGACATGACCAATTATAGCGAGCTCCATGCTCAAATAGCATGTCAAAACCTGTGTATCAATCCATTAGGTTCTGTCTCCCGGCATATTAAGTGATACCTTAAGCAATCTCTCCAGCGGGTTAAAATGCTGACTGTGTGGAAAATGTTCCTGGGCGCTGCGAGCTGTGTCTTCAGGGAGGGAGGGCGGGCGTACAGGAGAGACAGAAGAGACATGTGGACAATATGTCAGGATAATGGGCCACAGTGTTTACTTAGCCAGGTCCATGGATCTGTGGTAAACTGTAAAATGCATTTACGGAGGAGTCAGTGGCATCGTTTGAAGCTTTTGTTGCTGCTGCAGGTCTTGGCTGGGTTTGGGAGGGGGGGGGGGGGGGGAGGGGGGGGGTGAAGTGGGGGGGGGGGTCACAACATAGATCCTGGATCATCTCCTGGTGTCATGGCACATGAGCAGATGGGATTTTAAAAAGCTAATTAATGCTCTGAGGAAGCCAAACACCCAACTCTGTACTGTACTGTAGACTTTAGACACCACACACACACACACCCACCCACCACACACACACACACACACACACACACCCACCACACACACACACACACAGCGGTTTCCACAGATTCCATGATAATGAGCGGCGATGTTGAAAACGTTGCCGTGGCGTCGAAAAGCGCAGTAGCACCAAGTTCCTCTTCCGAAGGGTCTTTGTCTCTCTCTCGTTCTTCTGTCAGTGTGTGTGTGTGTGTGTGTGTGTGTGTGTGTGTGTGTGTGTGTGTGTGTGTGTTCTCCAGGTCCGTCGACCATGACAGTGTGCCTGTGGAGGAGTCGCTGTGATTTAGTGCAGCCAGTCCTAACGACCTCACTGTCCTTGGGACGAGGACACACACTCGCACACACACACACTCACACACACACTCAGTCACACACACCCTGAGGGCTCTGGCATGAAGGCTGTGGCTCTGCCCTGGCACCTGGCCTGGCACAGTGCGTGGCACCTTGTCCACACTCTGCCACTTCCTTGATAGATTGGCCCATCTTCAGGGCTGTCAGCTCTGGGGGTGAAATCACTTTTTGATTTGTTGTCATGTTTTTCCTTCCATTTTTCTGGTTCGTTTTTTTCTCTCTCCTCCTGCATAGAAATATCCTCTGGTGAGTGGAGTGTTGATGAGTAATTCAATTAACCTTCCATAACTCAACTGATTCCCTTTCTTTCACCTTTAGGTGTGTCTTTTCTCTCCGTGTAGGATTGTGTGTGTGTGTATTCTGTTGTTGAGATCTCAGTGTGGGGTTGTGTGTGTGTGTGTGTGTGTTCTGTTGTTGAGATTTCAGTGTGGGGTTGTGTGTGTGTTCTGTTGTTGAGATCTCAGTGTGGGGTTGTGTGTGTGTGTTCTGTTGTGTTGATATCTCAGTGTGGGATTGTGTGTGTGTTCTGTTGTTGAGATCTCAGTGTGGGATTGTGTGTGTGTGTCTTGTGTTGAGATTTCAGTGTGGGATTGTGTGTGTGTGTGTGTTCTGTTGTTGAGATTTCTGTGTGGGATTGTGTGTGTGTTCAGTTGTTGAGATTTCTGTGTGGGATTGTGTGTGTGTTCAGTTGTTGAGATCTCAGTGTGGGATTGTGTGTGTGTTCAGTTGTTGAGATCTCAGTGTGGGATTGTGTGTGTGTTCAGTTGTTGAGATCTCAGTGTGGGATTGTGTGTGTGTTCAGTTGTTGAGATCTCAGTGTGGGATTGTGTGTGTGTGTGTCTGCTGTCGTTGTGGCCCGTGGCTGAAGCTGCTCTTTCCAGCATGCCAGTTTAGCAGAGTCACATGATCAATAAGCACAGTGACAAGGCTGACTGTGCTCATCCCAGCTGTCACACCCCAGCTGAGGGCTCCAATCAAGCTTTCACCAGCTGACATTAGTGGGAGACCCACAGAAAGATCTGGAATCCAATCAAGCTCCATTCAAGCAGCATCCTGTTGGACGGAGGCTCGTTCTCTTCTTCTGCTGTGGTGTCTGCTGACAGCATCTCCAGCACGCCTCGCAGACGGTCAGGGTTCGTGTCCGGAAGACACGCCTCCATCACGTAAGACACGCCTCCATCACATAAGACACGCCTCCATCACATAAGACACGCCCCCATCACGTTAGCAGCAGCAGCCACACAGCTCGCTGTTTTCAGAAGAACTTCAGCACAAAGACATGTCTTAAACACGGACAAGGTGTGTCCACACACACACACACACACACACACAGACATCCACTACACACACACAGACACACACAGAGACATCCACTACACACACACACACAAACACACACACACACACAGACAGAGAGACATCCACTACACACACACACACACACACACACACACACACACACACACACACACACACACACACACACACACACACACACACACACACACACACAGACAGAGAGACATCCACTACACACACACACACACACAGACAGAGAGAGATCCACTACACACACACACACACACACACACACACACACACACACACACACACACACACACACACACACACAGACATCCACTACACACACACACACACCCACTACACACACACAGACACCCACTACACACACACATACACACACACAGACACCCACTACACACACACACACAGACACCCACAACACACACACACAGACACCCACTACACACACACACAGACACCCACTACACACACACACACACACACACACACACACACACACACACACAGACAAACACCCACTACACACACACACAGACACCCACTACACACACACACACACACACACACACACACACAGACACCCACTACACACACACACATACACACACACACACACACAGACACCCACTACACACACACATACACACACACACACACACAGACACCCACTACACACACACACACACACACACACACAGACACCCACTACACACACACAGACACCCACTACACACACACACAGACACCCACTACACACACACACAGACACCCACTACACACACACACACACACACACACACACACACACACACTCTGACACCCAAACCCAAGCGGTGCAGTGAGATGGCAGGGTTCACAGAGTGTCTGGTTAATCTGACAAGACGTCCTCATGTTCTATCAGAGCTCTGTGAGCGGTGCTGTCAGTCCCCCTCGCCACGGACGCACGTCACGCTGCCTCCTCCGAACCGCACGTCACGCGGAGGTGGAGACGCCGCGGAACGTCCCGGAAAAACCGGAGAGGAAGCCAGACCTCCGCGACCTCCCCGGTCAACGCAGCGTGTCTGTGGCTGGCAGGGGACGCAATTCAGAGTGACACTCCTGGTTGGAGTTGTCAAACTGCCACTTCCTGTCCCCTTTAAGGGTTCATAGCGGCGTGCTGAGATGAGGGGTGTGAGGAGGGGGTGAGGGTGGGGGGGGCAGGGGAGGGGGGGGGGGGACAGACATGTGTCTGCTTGTCCAGCCGCGCTTCTGACTGTCGTTAGGGAGGATCACAGCTGCTCCGTCAACAGCTCAGCCTGGACCCATCTAGCTGGCTGGAGGGAGGGAGGGAGGGAAGGAGGTAGGGAGGGAGGGAGGGAGGGAGGGAGGGAGGGAGGGAGGGAGGGAGGGAGGGAGGGAGGGAGGGAGGGAGGGAGGGAGGGAGGGAGGGAGGGAGGGAGAAGGAGTAAGAAGAAGAGGGAGGAAGAGAGAGCGAGACAGAGTGGGAAGGAAAAAAACTAAGAAAGGGGAGAGAAAAAGGGCGATAAAGACAGAGAGGGAGGGAGAGAGCGTGATCGGAGGATGCCCGTCTGACCTTGGTCTCCACTATCACAGGAACTCCACAGACATGGGCTGTTTGTGTTGGGCAGTCTTGTGTGTCCCCACGCCTGCTGAAATCAAAGCATCCACACAGAATAAACTGAATGAATGGACCTTAACACAGGACATTAGTGAAGAACGCACACATGTTGATTGGAGAATCAAGTTTGTACTTATTTCAGCTGATCTTGCGTACTATCCCTCTCCCCCCCCCCTTCCCTTCCCTTTCCTTCCTTCCCTCCCCCCTACCCCAGCCCCCACCTCGTATGTCTTTATTGCTCTTATCTTCAGCCTGTCTAATAACCTCCATTCCCAGATGTGTGTTTCTTACCCAATACAAATCACATTCACAGGCATGTGTCCAATTCTGCTTTTTCATTGGCTGCTGTCCCCTTAGGTCAAGTTTGCTTCATATCTTTCATATTTCTGTCTCAAGTCACTTATTTTATCTATCCCCTTCCCCCTCCAAACTCTCTCTTGTTGTCTCTCTCACTGTATCTTTCACGCTCTCTGTCATGCACACACACACACACACACACACAGATACACATACATTATCTGGAGGCTAAAAACAGAGTGAGCCAATTTGATCCATCCATTGAAGTGGATGCAATCTCATTCGGACATGATTTTAAAGCCTACTGATTTTCATAAAAGGTTTCCATGGAACCTGAATGGCTGAGTGCCCCAGAGAGAGAGTCTGAAAATGCCAGCCCAGAAAAATCTAGTTTGAGCGTTGTCAGAATTCTCTCTGTTCCTGGGTGAGAGGGCAGACTGGGAGATGGCAGAGAGGAGGCTGGTCATCCTGGGCCTCTTGTGGGCCTCTTCCACATTAGCAGACCTCTGCTGGACCAGTAGGCTTCTACCACCTCCTCCTGTCAGAAGCTCAGGACTCCTCCTGTACTGGGGTGTTGATGCTGGTTAACCACCACAGTTCATTGCCTTGCCCTTCCAAGCAGCCATGCGCACCCACACACAGTGTTCAGCACATCTAATGAAAGAGAGAGAGCTTTGTCAGAGCGATGGGCCCTGTCAGCCCCTCTCTCTCTCTCTCTGGAGCCTGTCTGGCTGCTCTCTGTGAACAGGCCCACACCCATAAAACAACAGTGACAGGACTGATTGATCCTGCAGTAAGGATAGCAACACTCCTCTGCATCAGTACCCAGACACCTGCCTGCCTACTTCCCTGTCTCCCTCCCTCCCTCCCTGCCTGTCTTCTTTCCTCCCTCCCTGTCTCCCTCCCTCCCTTCCTCCCTGCCTGTCTGTCTTCTTCCCCCTCCCTGTCTCCCTCCCTTCCTCCCTGTCTGTCTGTCTTCATCCCTCCCTCCCTCTCTCCCTCCCTTTCTCTTTCTTTCTGCCTGCTTACCCGCATACCCACCTATCTGTCTTTCTGCCAGCCTGGCTGCCTGTCTGTCTGTTTGACTGCCTGTCTGCCAGCCGGCCTGCCTGTCTGTCTGTTTGACTGCCTGTCTGCCAGCCCGCCTGCCTGTCTGCCAGCCCGCCTGCCTGTCTGTCTGTTTGACTGCCTGTCTGCCAGCCCGGCTGCCTGTCTGTCTGTTTGACTGCCTGTCTGCCAGCCCGGCTGCCTGTCTGTCTGTTTTAGTGTCTCTACAGTCCTTTCAGGCAGTTTTCTGTTTCTCCTTGCAGGGAAAATCTATACACAATTGATGTTGGTTGAAAGAGGGTCTTTATTGTGGGATATCAAATAAAACATCAGAGAAAGAGAAACATGGAGGGGGAGGAAAGAGAGAGAAAGAGAGAGAGGGAGAGAGAGAGAGAAGAGAGAGAGGGGGAGAGAGAGAAGAGAGAGGGGGGGCAGGAGAGAGAAGAGAGAGAGGGGGAGAGAGAGAAGAGAGAGGGGGGGCAGGAGAGAGAGAGAGAGAGAGAGAGAGAGAGAGAGAGAGAGAGAGAAAGAAGGAGAGAGAGACAGAGAGAGACAGAGAGAGACAGAGAGACATCAGTTGGCTGTCGACCCCAGGCCTCTTTCCAACTTGTTCCATCGTGGTTCCATCAGCACAGTTTCTAATCCACTTACTTAACGAAATACATCATTAACACGGGCTCAGTGCACTAAGGACAGTTTTGACAGGAATCGCTTCCCGTGGCTAACGTCCTGGTAACTTAACGTGTTGCTCTCACCCTGGCTGGCAGCACCTCAGGCCCGGCCAGGTTGTTGATTCTGCCCTAATCTGTTTTTCTTCAGACGGCTCTCTCTCCCCGCGCTGATTGATTGATGTGTCAGATGTGATGGGGCGTCATGGCGACAGAGTGGGTTTGCAGGGAGGTCATGTGACTGGAGCAGATGGTCCAGGGGAAGCGGAGAGCAGGAGGAGGAGGAGGGAGGGTGGGGAGGGGGGGGGAGGGAGTTA
>CM059290.1:17674130-17679130 GCA_030340665.1 Neosalanx taihuensis | reverse complement strand
GTGTGTGTGTGTGTGTGTATGACACACACTAAGCTCAATGATTGATGATGTGAAGCACACACACATCATCGGTGAAGCATTTGTGAGGTGTGTGAGTCAGGAGCAGGCGCTGAGCTTCCCGCCTCCCCGGCCCCCCAGCACCCCCCCCCCCCCGGCCCCCCCAGCCCCCCTGCCCCATCTTAAGCCTCCACAGCTGATTTATTGTAAATCATTAAAATCTGCTTATTATTGCTGAAGCTCATCACCCTCCCCCTCCCTCCTCAGTCCCCCAACATCAGCCAGGCTCTCCGCTTACCCTAGCCACAGGGGCGGGGGTGAGGGGGGGGAGTGTGTGTGAGAGAGGGGAGTGAGATTCAGAGAAAGGAAGAGACAAAGAGTCAAAAAAAGAGAGAGAGAGAGATATGGGAGTTGGGATTTAGACACTGACTGAAGAGATCCAGAGAGAGAGAGAGAGTACATGGAAAGAGAGAAAAAGAGAGGGAAGGGTGATTGAGGGAGAAGGAGGGGGAGAGAGAAATAGAGAGAAGGGAGTGAGAAGATTCATGGAGCGAGAGAGAGAGAGAGAGAGAGAGAAAGAGAGAGGGAGGGAGGGACAGAGAGCACCAGACTGGTGAGGACCTCCCCAGCCCATCTCCCCCCAGAAAGAGGAGCTTTTCCTCCCAGAGAAGGACACTTTCACGGTCAACTGCCAGTTCAATAAACTAGAGATCATCAAACACATGTAATGGAAGCAAGTCTTATTTATGACCGTCTGAATTATTTTGATTTCAGACAGAGAAAGTAGCCTACTGTTGTCTATCAGAACTATCATGACGAATCTCTCTCCTTTCTGGATAGATATGTGTTTTGTTTTTGATGGTTGAAGAAAAATCTCATAATTTTCTCTTAGAAAACAGTCTCCTGAATATCTGCTCTTCCTGTTCTTTGTTGAATGCGTTTTGTTCACAGGTCGTAACTCCTGCACCAGTTATCCATTCCCAGCGAAGGGCTTTTAATGGAGTTGATACCAGACAAAACATCTATTACACAGGACAGCTCTTATCAGCAAATAGCAGGGATGGTAGGCTTCAAACTCCAATGACGTTCAGGGTAATATAACACCATTTAGCTGGGCATTTGAGAACACAGTTATCCTGTACTGGGATGAACCAGCCTCCTCAGTCACTCTGTCATCGGCAGGACTGCGACACTGCTGCGTCCAGGATACAAGACAATCCTCCGTATGTTCCGCAAGGATTTATATAGGTGTTGGCATTTCAGCTATCAGCGTGTCATGGTGCCCTGGGACAAAATGGCTCCAAATGAGCTCTCTGCTTCCCCCGCTGTCTGTGCTTCCACCAACTCACAGCTCACAGTTCAGAACTGTGCAGGGTGGCTCTGCAGGGTGGCTCTAGGCCTGAACATCACTGGATCCACAGACACACAGATCCAGTCTGCCAGCCTAGCTACTGTAAGTTTGGGTAAAAGGTAATACACACTCATAAACATACACACACACACACATAAACACACACACACATAAACACACACACGCATAAACACACACACGCATAAACACAACACGCATAAACACACACATGCATAAACACACACATGCATAAACACACACGCATAAACACACACATGCATAAACACACACATGCAAAAAACACACACTCAGACGCCCAGTGAATTATAAGGCCTTCATCTTTCACACTGACATAATCCCCATGTTTTATTTGTGCTTTTGTATTACTCGTTCCGTCTCAAGCTTATGTTCCTTGGCAAACCTTCAGACCCTGCCTGCAGACATGGGGCTTGCACTGGAGCCTGGTGTGTGCCCTGATCCACTTTATGGGCATTAGGACTGTGACAGAGCTCTCTGCCTTTCTTTCTTTCTATCGCTCTCTCTTTTTCTCTCCTTCTCTCTCTCCCTCTCTCTCTCTCTCTCTCTCTCTCTCTCTCTCCCTCTCTCTCTCTCTCTCTCTCTCTCCCTATCTCTCCCTCTGTTTCCCTCCCTCTCTGTTTCCCTCCCTCCATCTCTCTCTCTTTCTCTCTCCCTCCCTCTCTCTCTCATGCACACCCTCGTTCTTACAGAGATGTACTCCCTCCCAGTCTCAGGCTAGGAGATGGTCTCTGTGTTTGTGACTGACAGCCCATGTCTGCTTCCTGTTCTGTGAGCATCAGAACATCCTGTCAAACATGGGCCGCGTCAAAGCAGCTGTCTGAGGCTCCGCCTGCCTGCTCGTCAGCCTGTCAGTCTGAGGAACACGGGGAGAGATAACACTTCCGGAGCCTTCCGCTGGACATCAGCTTCGACACACCTAGGTTCCGACCAAGCCCAATCCGATGAACTTGTTTCTTTTGATTGGTTTGCTTGTGTGTGTGTGTGTTTGTGTGCGTTTGCACGTGTGTCGTGTATGTGTGTAAAAAGCGGTCAGGTTCTTCCTGTCCTTTTTTCTCCATTGTCACCAATCCCAGACATCCAGTGAAAACATCTCAGACATCCCAATAAGAACAGAACCTGCTCATTCTAATCCAAGAGATCTTGCTGGGATCTTTCAGTGGAACCCCCAGCTCGAGTGTTTCAAAGGAAGCTCAAGTGATGCCGCCACTCGGAAATATTGTTTTCGCAACTGGGAGAGTTAATCACCTGTAATTAGCGGTCTGTGACTGTACAGCCATTAGTTCTCATTAGTGTTCTGTCAGTGTGTTTCTTTTCCTCTTCCAGCCTGATTAGAGCCAGGAAACCAGGGGAAGAGGGACCAGGAGGCCCAGGAGAGCATGGAAACCAGGGGAAGAGGGACCAGGAGGCCCAGGAGAGCATGGAAACCAGGGGAAGAGGGACCAGGAGGCCCAGGAGAGCATGGAAACCAGGGGAAGAGGGACCAGGAGGCCCAGGAGAGCATGGAAACCAGGGGAAGAGGGACCAGGGGGCCCAGGAGAGCATGGAAACCAGGGGAAGAGGGACCAGGGGGCCCAGGAGAGCATGGAAACCAGGGGAAGTTGGACCAGGAGGCCCAGGAGAGCATGGAAACCAGGGGAAGATGGACCAGGTGGTCCAGGAGAGCATGGAAACCAGGGGAAGAGGGACCAGGGAGCCCAGGAGAGCATGGAAACCAGGGGAAGTTGGACCAGGTGGTCCAGGAGAGCATGGAAACCAGGGGAAGAGGGACCAGGGGGCCCAGGAGAGCATGGAAACCAGGAGAGACTGTGGGAGGACAGTGAGAAGTCCCTATAGGGCTGTGTTGGTGTGGTGAAACAGAGCATGAGCAGGTGATGTTGTGTGATTATCATGTAATGGGTGTGGAGATTAGGAAAATGTTGTGATCTCCAGAAACCTATTAGAATTTCCAGTTCGTTAATCAAACAAAGCTTTCTTTAATTGACCTCAAAGGTTCTTCTTCAGGCAGTTTTCAATTAACGTCCTCGTCACACTAGTTTAAGTAAATCATGGTCACCCCAGGTATGTGACACTACATGAAAATGTTTTTTTTGAACATGGTGTGTTGATAGAAGGTCTGACCTCCATTTATTTCCCCCTCTGGCAAGCCTCACCTTCTGAGATTGATACTGTGTTTGTCTGAGCTCACTGCTGTTAGTCTGACATTGACTGTGATGACACCTGGAACATTCATCACGATTAGGGGTAATTAATAAAGTCTCCGGATTAATTAATGGGAGATGATTTAAGGGAAACTGTGCTTAATTAAGAGTTTGACAGTACGAGACCTGGAATGATCCATATCTGCTGCGTGTGTGAGTGTGTCTGTGTGTTTGTGAGTGTGTCTGTGTGTGTTTGTGTGTGTGTGTGTCGGTGTGTGTGTGTCAGTGTGTGTGTGTGTACAGTAGACTTCAGCTGTACATCCACCTCTAAAACTCTTTGTCCTCTCCATCTCCTCCCCCTGGACTCCTCTGGCCCGGCCCAGCTTCACACAGCTGTGGAAAGATATCGACAGTTATGACAGCTTGGTGATTACTTAGTCAGCTGCAGGGCTGGGACCTGCCACCTGTCAGCTGGAGAGATGGAGGATGAGTGAGCAGAGGCAGAAAGGGAGGGAGGATAGAGGGAGAGAGGAAGGAAGAAAGGATGGAGCGTGAAGGAGAGATAAAAAAAGGGAAGGAGGAGGGGGAGGGTCATGACCAGGGCGGAAGGAGAGAAAAAGAAACAGGAATATGAAAGAAACAGGATATGAAAGACTGGGCGGGGTGAGTAGAAGGGCTGAGGACTTTCCTCTGACAGGACCTCCATACTGGAGGAACATACAGGTGCCTGGACACAGACAGTCAGAAGGCAAGTGGAACAGCAGGTAGGTGCAGCTGTCGAAGAGCCTGTGATCTCCCAGACAGGACGGCACATCATCACGACACATGTAACCCAAGCAGGGCTGAGCTGGGATTATGGGGCCCTGAATCCTGGGGAGGGGACAGAGAGAGGGAGGAGGAGGGAGGGAGGAAAGAGAGAAGAAAGGAATAAAAAGGGATAGAACTGAGTGACAGAGAAGGGGGATGAGAGAGAGAGACAGAGAGAGACAGAGAGAGAGAGAGAGAGAGAGAGAGAGAAGAGAGAGAGACAGAGAGAGAGCTAGAGAGAGAGAGAGAGAGAGTAGAGAGAGAGAGAGAGAGAGAGACAGAGAGAGAGCTAGAGAGAGATAGAGATAGAGAGAGACAGAGAGAGAGAGAGAGAGAGAGAGAGAGAGAGCAGATGAGAGAGCTAGAGAGAGAGAAGAGAGAGAGAGAGATAGAGAGAGAGAGACAGAGAGAGAGAGAGTAGAGAGAGAGAGAGAGATAGAGGAGAGAGAGAGAGAGAGCTAGAGAGAGAGAGAGAGAGAGAGAGAGAGAGAGAGAGAGAGAGAGAGAGAGGGGGAGCTTTGACAGACACATCTCAGCCAGGCTGACATCTCCGTCAGTAGCCCCAGGACGGCTCTGCTGATTGACAGCTAGCAGGTGGCGCCTGAATGGAGTTGTCAGGCCCGCTGTCAGTCAAACGCCGGTCGCCGTGGCTACAAAGCTCCCCGCTG
>CM059290.1:17604130-17669130 GCA_030340665.1 Neosalanx taihuensis | reverse complement strand
AGACAGGAAAGGAGGAGAGGAGAGAGGAGACGAAAGGAGAAAAGGAAGGAAGGCAGGTAGAAGGGAAAGGAGAGGAGGAGAGGAGATGAGGAGAGGAGAGGAGGAGAGGAAGAGAGGAGGAAAGAAGAGAGGAGAAGAGGCAGATCCTTGACGATGCCACCTGGTCAATTTGGCTGACAGAGTGGGAGGGTGATGACGAGTGTGTGTGTGTGTGTGTGAGTGTGTGTGTGTGTGATGAGAAACACAAGCCTGGACCACCTGTTAGTCCAGAGTTAGAGGACACTCACTGCTGCACACCGTGTCAAGCTGACAGATGCCCCTCTGGTGAGTGATGGGAATCACAGGCTCAAGGAGATTCCAGCCGCTAAGGACAGTGTTTAACCTGTGTCCAGCACCCATCTGTCAATGTCAACATGCAGCTCGCTCATTCAAGAGCATTCTCAGTGGAGGGCGGGGAGGAATTCATGACGTAGGAAAATACAAAGTTTAAATAGAAGGACGCATGTATTTTTTTTCCAGATTCAGATTCAGATTACGTTATTGATCCCGAGGGAAACTCCTTTGTATCAACGGCACACAGTCTCGCAAAGCACACAAGGGTAAGGGTGTGAGGTCAAAGATTAGAAAGTGTACACAGGGATAGGGGGGTGGGGGCAATAACAATAAGTAAAAAACGGTAGGTGAGGTGAATCCTCACAGGGAGGATTATGATTATGTACAGGCTATACGATTACAATTATACAAGTAAATTTTTTTTTTTTTTTTTTACAATATATTTTTTTTACAATACATTTTTTTATCACTTAAAAAAATTATCTATGAATATCTATTAATTGATATTATTTTATTGAATTGTATTACTTTACCCTGTACTCGTGCCTGTGTAATGACAAAGTTGAATCTAATCTAATGTAAGTTTGTAGTTTCAGCCAAATTCATTGAGCCACTAGTAGAGTTAAGTTCCTTCACCTTAACAGGGAACAGGAAGTGGTAGCGTGATAGTTTGTGTCGTTAGAATGACAATAGTCAGATCCTAATCTGTCTATCTGCCCTCCCTCTCTGAGCCCCCCCCCCCCCCCGTCACCCCCCCCCCCCCCCCACCTCTATCCTGTTACCGTGGCTACATGCACATAAGCACAGCCCAGCTGGCTGCTGTTTTCAACTTAGAACCTCTCCAGGCAACCAGCGGAGCAGACATCCAGAGGAGCAGACATCCAGAGGAGCAGACATCCAGAGGAGCAGACAGCCAGGGGAGCAGACAGCCAGGAGACAGGCAGGCACAGACATAGGGATCAAAGTAGGCAGCCAGGCAGGTAAAGAGTGAGGTAGAGATGTAGAGAGGGAGACAGGGAAGGTAAGGAGGCTGACAGGGAAGGTAGGGAGGCTGACAGGAAACAGGTAGGATCTGTGTTTATCCACTAGATGGCACTGTTCTCTATAGAATGCACTGGGATGCACACAGTGACTTGGAGGTGAAACCTCCCCTATGAGCCCAGACAGGAAGGATTCTCGTGACGGTTCTGAGCTGGGAGTGTGAAGGGGCTCCTCATCACAGCAGCCTTCTAGAACACTCTAGACCAGGGGTCTCCAATCCTGGTCCTCGAGGGCCGCTGTCCTGGAGGTTTTAGATGTTTCCCTGCTCCAGCACACCTGATTATAATGAAGGGTCGTTATCAATCTCTGTGGAGGTGTGTTGGAGCAGGGAAACATCTAAAACCTTCAGGACAGCGGCCCTCGAGGACCAGAATTGGACACTCCTGCTCTAGACCATCTGAACGCTCCATACCTTCTCTGTCATCTCCTCCTCTTCCTCCTCCGAGCAGGCTGGCTGTGTGACCGTTGGAGACACGGTGGCTGTGGAACCTGGAAGAGCGCAGCACAGCCAGCAGGTTCTTGTGGAGCTGTTGTTGCTGGTTGTGGTGGGGAGGGGCCACCTCCGGCCCTCGCAACCCAGGAGAAGAGAAGAAAGGCTGGGCTAACGGCCGGCCCCAGCGGCCCTGCTCCTGGTGGGGACCCTGGGAACGATTGCAGGCCTGCGGCTCCCTCTGGTCCAGGTCACTAACCCTCACGGCCTTCCAGGGGAGAACCTCTCCAGCCTCTCTCTTGGTGTCAGAGTCTCGGCCGCCAGACGCAGTCTCTCCGTTGGGATCTGGCAGGTTGTGGTTGTGTTGGCCAGAGTCGCTGTATGCTTCCATCCTGGGGGTGCTGTCATGCTCACATCCAGTCCCCCCACGCGGAGGCTTGGTCTGGGGCAGAGGCTGGGGCTGCATGGGGACCTCCGAGAGAGCTCCAGGGTGGCCATGCAGCCGTACGAAGCTGAAAGGGGGACTATTGGATGGCTGGATTTGGGGCTGGGCCCCCTTGTCTGGGGACAGATCCAGCTGGGACCCCTCCCAGTCGGGTCGGAGAGAGAGGTCCAGAGGCTCCTGCTGCCCCACCCTGCCTGGGACGGGGGCAGGAGCAGGGACCGTCTGACCAACACCCCCCTCACTAACCTCAACCTGTCCATCGCTGAGGATCGTGTCTGGCTGAACCCTGCTGGAGTCAGGGCTGTCCGTGTCCGTGTACAGACCAGCATCCAGGCTTTGGTGCCCAGCTTGGGGCTTCAGATTAGGACTGGGGGCCCTGGGCTTGGTGCTGGGGGGTCTGGCTCGGGGAGGGCTCGGTCTGGGGCTCTGTTCCCGAGGTTTGGGCCTGGTGCTGGGGATGTGTAGGGCCCTGACGTCCCTGTTCTCCAGCCAGGGGGGTTGGTAGGTGAAGGGGCCTGGCTGTGTGCTGGGGTAGTCACCCTGGAAGTCCTTGGAGAGAGAAGTCCTGTAGGCCGGCTCACCTGAAACAACCGACACAACAAAACTGTCATATACTGACTGGACAAACTGGAATAACATTATCGAAACAGTAATGTAGAAACGATAATGCAGAAACAATGTATCCTCATCAGTCATTTCAAACATGCCTGTGTTCTTTTTGCAGTAACATGCTGCTTGTTTAACAGGACTGATATGAACTGATTCTGATCCCAGGGAAGCATTCTGACTGAAAGCAGCACTTGAAGGCAATAATGTAGAGTGTATGGATATGATGAACATGAACATGAAATATGTTCACAGCACACACAGGCCTGAGTTGAAGGATGGCCCTGCAGTAAATCATGCCTGTAATCAGCTCTCAGCACCAGATATTCATCATATCTCCAAATGGATGACACCACATGCAATAAATACATTCAAAGATCCTAACAACTAACAGCTATTTCTTCCTATAGTAATTACCACACAGCTGTCTAAGTGAGAGCAGAGAGGGGGGGGGGGGGGGGGGGCGAGGGATGGATGGAGCGAGGGAGCGAGGGATGGATAGAGAGGGAGGGAGGGAGGGATGGATGGAGCGAGGGAGCGAGGGATGGATAGAGAGGGAGGGAGGGATGGATGGAGAGAGGGAGCGAGTGATGGATAGAGAGGGAGGGAGGGAGCGAGGGATGGATGGAGAGAGAGAGGGATGGATGGAGAGGGAGCGAGGGATGGAGAGAGGGAGGGAGGGATGGATGGAGAGAGGGAGGGAGGCATATGTTGCAAACAGAGAACCCCATTCCATCACAACAAGTATCTGTGTTCCTAGTCAAAGTAATATTCCTGCCAAGTATTTTGTAATTACTATGCAGTTTAATCTATTTTCGGTTTTGTACTGTAAATATTGTTTTGCAGAGAACATGAATCAAAAACGGACCGACCAAGTTGAAAGAGCGAGAGAGAGGATATGTTTGACTTCCAGTGAATTTAGTCAAGAGGTTACAAGGTTACCTCGACATGATTTACCACCGCTATTTAGAGATGTAGGAAGACCACTCAAGTAATTGTATCTCATCTTAAACTAGTCTTTCCACGTTAAAGAAGCACTTCCTGTCATTCCAGATGTCTTGGTTGCCGGGTGGGTTAGAGACCGAGGCAGAGAGACACTCCCTCCTCCTCCCTCTCTGCCCTCCCCTACTCCCTCCCCTTCTCCTCCTCCCTCCTCATCCCTCCCTCCTTCCTCATCCCTCCTCCCTCCCTCCCCTTCTCCTCATCCCTCGCTCCCTCCCTCCCTCCTCCTCCCTCCTCCCCCCTCCTTCCCTCCCTCCCTCCCAGCTGTCTTTCTGCCATTCCAATTACAGTAAAAGTCATCTGACGCCATTAAGTCACAAATATTGGCAGTTTATTGCCCACCTCTCTCCTGGCATTTGAAGGTCAGGTCGTACATTACACAGTGTCTTTTAAGAATGCGTCTGGGATAGAGAGATAAACCTAGAGTCATTAATTGAATTCTGTGCATATTGATGCCTTATTGTTCTTCTTTAATGGACTAATATCTGACTCCCCATGTTGATTCATTCCCCACAGTGATATATCCATTTCATACAGCTCAGATGTGACCCTGAGCTAGCTAACTCTCTCAGGTGGAGATCATAGTAATGATCTAGAGCTGTCTCCTGCCTACTGTCAAATCATGGTTAAAGAGGAAGTGGTAAAACAGATGAATTAAAAATAACTAAACATGACACCTGGACAAAACGTACAAAGGACACTAAAATAAATGGGAAAGAGCACAACCCTATTAAAGTACTAGAAACACAGTAGTGACATGGGAAATAAAGTACCTTGAATCAGCTTCCTGACGTGTGTGTGTGGGCGCATGTGAGTGTGTGTATATCTGTGTGGACGTGTGTGTGGCCATGTGTGCCTGTGTGTGTGTTTGTGGGCGTGTAAAGGCCTGGACCCCTCCCCAAACAGCTGTCCTGGTGTCCAGTAGCACACAGATAACACAGCTCACTAACAGAAACAGCTCTTTCACTTGATGGTCCGCTGGACAGTGACTGGAAACACGTCTGAACCAGACAACAACAGACCTATCTCTCTTTCCATCTCTCTCTTTCTATCTCTCTCTTTCTATCTCTCTTTCTATCTCTCTCTTTCTATCTCTCTCTTTCTATCTCTCTTTTTCTATCTCTCTCGTTCTATCTCTCTCTTTCTATCTCTTTCTATCTCTCTCTCTATCCCTCTTTCTCTCTCCCCACTGTCTCTCTCTGCCCCCCCCCACTGTCTCTGGATGGAAGCCATGTTTGTGATTGCCTAGTTCATGCTAACTTAATCAGTTTAAGATTTACTTACACTGCTGAGGTTTGCATTATGCGAGGGAGTAATTTTAGCGCTCAGATTTATCAACCAAACTCCAATTAGTGTATCATTACAGACCCAGCCTGTCCTTTCTCTCTCTCTCTCTCTCTCTCTCCCTCTCTCTCTTTCTCTCTCTCTCTCTCTCCCTCTTTCTCTCTTTCCCTCTCTCTCTCTCTCTCTCTCTCCCTCTCTCTCTTTCTCTCTCTCTCTCCCTCTTTCTCTCTTTCCCTCTCTCTCTCTCTCTCTCTCTTTCTCTCTCTCCCTCTCTCTCTCTCTCTCTCTCTCTCTCTCTCACATGACACAGAAGATATAAGAAGATGACGCATATGACTGAAAACATGAAAAAGGAGACAGAAAAAGAGAGAGAGAGAAAAAAGAGAGAGAGAGAGAGAGAGAGAGAGAGAGAAAGGGAGAGGTTAGGAGTTCTGAGACAAACCATGACTCTGGCTGGATGAGGAGTGATTCATTTCATATGGAAATAGCCTCCAGATTAACATCCATGCATCAAGCTCAGTATGTTCAATGACCAAACGCACAGTGTTCAGAGAGGCCTAGTCATGTTACACTAATCACGCACGGCTCTCGTCAAACACTAAAGCACCACATAGCACTTCATATAACCAAGCCTGTGGAACACATAGCTACATGTCTGCATGCTGGCAGAGTTTGGTAACAGCTTAAACACTGAGGGGAAAGAGAGAGGGAGAGAGAGAGAAATGGGGACGGAGAGAGAGAGAAAGGGGGAGGGAGAGAAAGAGAGAGGGAAAGAAAGAGGGAGAGAACGAGAGAGGGAGGGAGACGTAAAAAGAGGAAGAGAGAGAAGGAAAGAGAGGAACATTCTAGAGTGGCACCAGAAAGAGGGGCACCAGATGTTCTTTGATGTTTATAATAGCATATATTATTAATATTAATTAGACCACATAGTCAATGACGCATTTGGGACGTTTCCAAGTCAATTAAGCCAAATGGCATTCAGGAGACAGCGGAACAATATTTCAAGGCAGGTGTTCAGAACTCCCTGGGTAAATCTTTTTATCAGCAGCTAGAAAAACAAGCATTCTGAGCTTAATGTGAGCCTCATATCTGCAATAATAATTAAAAAGAGGATTAGGAAGGAGGAGGAAGAGGAGAAGACCAACAGGTAATCTAGTTTGCACTAAATCACCAGCTTTAGACTCTGGTACAGACAGGCCAGCGAGGGTTTTCCACGACACATACATAGATTAACTGAACACACACACATACACTATCTCTCTGCTGGTTTCATGGTGAGGCCATCAGTTGTCCCATAGACACAGTCCTACACAGTCCTACACAGTCCTACACAGCCCTACACAGTCCTACACAGTCCTACACAGTCCTACACAGTCCTACACAGCCCTACACAGTCCTACACAGCCCTACACAGTCCTACACAGCCCTACACAGTCCTACACAGTCCTACACAGTCCTACACAGCCCTACACAGCCCTACACAGCCCTACACAGTCCTACACAGCCCTACACAGTCCTACACAGTCCTACACAGTCCTACACAGTCCTACACAGTCATACACAGTCCTACACAGTCCTACACAGCCCTACACAGTCCTACACAGTCATACACAGTCCTACACAGTCATACACAGCCCTACACAGTCCTACACAGCCCTACACAGTCCTACACAGCCCTACACAGTCCTACACAGCCCTACACAGTCCTACACAGTCCTACACAGTCCTACACAGCCCTACACAGCCCTACACAGCCCTACACAGTCCTACACAGCCCTACACAGTCCTACACAGTCCTACACAGTCATACACAGTCCTACACAGTCCTACACAGTCCTACACAGTCCTACACAGCCCTACACAGTCCTACACAGTCCTACACAGTCCTACACAGCCCTACACAGCCCTACACAGTCCTACACAGCCCTACACAGTCCTACACAGTCCTACACAGTCCTACACAGTCCTACACAGTCCTACACAGCCCTACACAGCCCTACACAGCCCTACACAGTCCTACACAGTCCTACAGAGTCCTACACAGTCCTACACAGTCCTACACAGCCCTACACAGTCCTACACAGTCCTACACAGTCCTACACAGTCATACACAGTCCTACAGAGCCCTACACAGTCCTACACAGCCCTACACAGTCCTACACAGTCATACACAGTCCTACAGAGCCCTACACAGTCCTACACAGCCCTAGACAGTCCTACACAGCCCTACACAGTCCTACACAGTCATACACAGTCCTACACAGTCATACACAGTCCTACACAGCGCTACACAGTCCTACACAGTCATACACAGCCCTACACAGTCCTACAGAGCCCTACACAGTCCTACACAGCCCTAGACAGTCCTACACAGCCCTACACAGTCCTACACAGTCCTACACAGTCCTACACAGTCCCACACAGTCATACACAGTCCTACACAGCCCTACACAGTCCTACACAGTCCTACACAGTCCTACACAGTCCTACACAGTCCTACACAGTCCTACACAGCCCTACACAGTCCTACACAGTCCTACACAGTCCTACACAGTCCTACAGAGTCCTACACAGTCCTACACAGTCCTACACAGTCCTACACAGCCCTACACAGTCCTACACAGCCCTACACAGTCCTACACAGTCCTACACAGTCCTACACAGTCCTACACAGCCCTAGACAGTCCTACACAGCCCTACACAGTCCTACACAGTCCTACACAGTCCTACACAGTCCTACACAGTCCCACACAGTCCTACACAGTCCTACACAGTCCTACACAGTCCTACACAGTCCTACACAGTCCTACACAGTCATACACAGCCCTACACAGTCCTACACAGTCCTACACAGTCCTACACAGTCCTACACAGTCCCACAGTTCTCTTCCCAGCTACATTTAATCCACCCAGTCTGGTCTGTCAGCCCCTGTTCACACCCTCGTTCTACTCTGGATTAACGTTCTCTGACAGTGTGATGGCTTGAGAGGCTGGGGAACCAGAGACCCTGGCCTGACAACGTTCCACAGAGCTGCTCTGACCTCAGGGTCAAACAATGGGAATCGGACTAATTAATAACTGTCAGCTTGGCTCTGCGATGACTGTGTCTGGAATTCAGATGGGGAGGGTCTGATGTAGGACAGAGGCCTGTGGCACATTTAAAACACACATTATTCACATATCTTAGATTATAATTACAGATACAGTTCAGAGCTAAACCAGTCACATTAAGATTTTAGGAGTAGCCTTCGGAAGACTAGATGTTTTCTGATGTTGGCAGACCTGACATAACCTAACATGCTTAAAGGTTTGGGTTTTGAAGCCAAGCTTGGCTTTCATGAAGAGGAAGAATCTGTAACTTTAACAACGAGGAATTAGATTGTGTTCAGCCACAGAGAACATCAATACTACCATGACTACAGCAGTCCAGAACATGAATCAACTCTAATTCTGCCTAATCAATGTTCCTCCAGCTGAACATCTGGTCATGATGATGATGTCTCTCTCTCTAACCCATCCTCCACCTGCTCTCACACTCCTCCTCCTCCTCCTCCTCCCCTCCACCTCCTCCCCTCTACCTGCTCTCACACTCCTCCTCCTCCTCCTCCCCCCCTCCACCTCCTCCCCTCCACCTCCTCCCCCCCTCCACCTCCTCCCCCCCTCCACCTCCTCCCCTCCACCTCCTCCGCCCCTCCACCTCCTCCCCCCCTCCACCTCCTCCCCTCCACCTCCTCCCCTCCACCTCCTCCCCTCCACTTTTTCTAACTCTCCACCTCCTCCTCCCCTCCACCTCCTCCCCTCCACCTCCTCCCCCCCTCCACCTCCTCCCCTCCACCTCCTCCCCTCCACTTTTTCTAACTCTCCACCTCCTCCTCCCCTCCACCTCCTCTAACTCTCCATCCCCGCTCTACGTCCTCCCCTCCGCCTCCTCCTCCCCTCCACCTCCTCCCCCTCCTACTAGAGAACTGCGCGGGACTGTTTTTTTCATCCCGCTCCCGCCCGCTCCCGCTGAATTTCTGACCATTACCGCCCGCTCCCGCTGAATTTCTGACCAATCCCGCCCGCTCCCGCAGAATTTCTGACCATTACCGCCTGCTCCCGCAAAGTGTGCGCAACGTGCCCGCCCAGACCCGCGATGTGTCTCCAATATAGTTAGCAAGCTCTTACCAACAGGGCTGTTTGAATGAGCTACTATACAATCGTTTTAATGGGAACATAAATAGTCAAAGCAACACGCATTTAAATATAACTTTGTTTTATTAAAATACCTTTTATATAAACCTTGCATAATCACATGGCACCTAAAACAGGCTGCTTTGCAAATCACAATATAAATATGAAAATTGTCAGCCTACTAGTAACACCGCCAACACGCCTCTTTATGTAGCCTATGACCTCAATAACAAATGGCAACGAGAGGCTGAGTGGCTCAAACAGTAGTAGCATAGCCTAAAATAAACTAAGTTAATAAATGAATTTAACGAATCACTTGCCAATATTGCTATGGAGGAAGAGAATGTTGCTGACCGACTGCGGCCCCATTCTCGTGCGTCTCTCTTCCAAGATGCGCCCACAGACACTAAATGTACTAAACTAGATGCGGGAATACTGAGGATGAAACGTGCTAGCTTTGAGAGCGCTTGTCAGACTTGCCTTGTTTAGTTTTAATGGTGTACACAACTTGTTTAATGTTCTGCTCTACTTCGTTGGCTGACTGAGTCATGACTCACTAGTACCTAGCTATTACAATCCCGCACAAACCCGCAGTATTTTTTTTTAGCCGCCCGTTCCCGCCCGCAGTTAAATTGAAACCGCCCGTTCCCGCGAGATTTGCGTTGGGTCCCGCGGGACCCAGCGGGACCCAATCCCAGTGCAGACCTCTACCTCCTACCCCTTCCCCAGCTTCCGTCCCCACACCCCCAGTAAGACCGTCAAGACTGTTACCAGGCCCCCAGACTACACCCCCCTCCTTAAAGCCCTCATCAAGAGGTGCGTGTTCTCCATACGTGAAGGATTTACCTATCTGTCCTCCAGCAGACCTGTGTGCTGAGCTGGGGCCAGCACACTGTGATTGTGTTAATTAATCTGTCATTGTGAGCAGAGGGAGCAGCTGCAGAGGTCTCTGGGATATATTGTCAGAGCTAAACAATGCAGCGCTAAACCCCTGAGAGAGTCTACCATTACACAGAGTTCAGAGAGGAGAGACGAGGGGAGAAGAGGAGGAGGAGGAGAGGGGAGGAGAGGGGAGGAGAGGACGAGGAGAGGGGAGGAGAGATGAGAGGAGGAGAGAGGAGGAGAAGAAGAGAGGGGAGGAGAGGGGAGAAGAAAGGAGGAGAGGGGAGGAGAGGAGTAATTAGAGAAGGAGAGTAGAGGGGAGGAGGAGAAGGAAGGAGAGGAGGAGAGGAGGAGAAGTAAGGAGAGGAGAGGCGGGAGGAGGAGGAAAGAGAGGAGGAGGAAGGAGAGGAGAAGAGAGGAAAGGAGATGGAAGAGAGGAGAGCCGGATCCATCATTGACTGATGCACTGACATCTGACCTTTCAAATGAATTAGTTTCCATGCTTAATATTGACTGAAATGAGAGTCTGCTCCAAAGGGTGGCATTCAGGAACTAGACCCTTTTAAGCCAGCTCTCATGAACACACTGTGCTAGGGGGCCAGAGGAGACAGTGAGCACAGACAGAGAACATGGATCAAAGCTGCTTGATGTTCTGTAAAGACCTAGAGGAGAACCGCCTCTTAACTGGATGATATTTACATGTAAATCTGTGGATAGCAGTGTGTACAAGGACAATATGGAAACAAAACATGTAAGGAGATTAGACTTGAATTCGTTTTTTGAGTGTGTTTTCTTTCTTCTTTTTTTTTTACATGGACTGCCACGCTAAAACCCAGGCACCAAGTCAAGTCATGTACATCGCCGGAGGGGAACACTTGACTATCAATAAAGCTCCCAGGTGGTATATCAAATCATCAAAATCACTAGGTGGTATGTATCATATCATTAAAGACAGCAGATGGCACATATTACCATCCCGTGGCCCGTAGGCACAGACTGGGATGTGACAGACTAGAGAGGCTGTAATTATCACTGCTGCCTTCCACATGATGCCATTAAAGAACGAGAGGAGGACCTGGGTTTTATTTCAGTTGTGTTTGTAAAGGAGATTTGATCTGCTACCGACCACTCAACCTGACGTCTAAACCAGGAAAGGACTGGGGGAAAGATGGTTTGATTTGATGTTCTGTTAGTCTGTGTTTACGCCATAGTTCTGGTCTTTTCTCTTGGGCGTTCTACGTTCTACCATTCTATTCTTACCTATTCATGTTCCATTTGGCACCGTTCTCTAACATTAATGTTCTGACCCTGAGAGCAATAGTAGAGGACATCTTTGTAGACAGAGAGGATGTTTTACCTGAGGTTGAGAGGGAGGGCTGGGGGCGTTCCAGCGGGGTACCGGCTACCTGGGAGCGGCCTGTTCCTGTCTGGGCCTCTGGTCCACCATGGCTGAGCCCCGGAGAACTAAGCCTTCCTGTGGGGTGAGGGTCTGGATCACGGACGCTCACTCTCCTCTCATTCACACCCACTCTGTTCAACTGCTCATCCGTGGGCACGTGCTTCTGAGACGGGTAGCAGTGGTGCTGGTCGGCCGGTGTGTACATCTGCTCCAGGGACAAGCCTGGTGCCATGATCTGCCAGCCGGGATATCTGGGATCAGCACTGTTACCATCTCTGTCACAGTCAGCTGTTTGGGGAAGGTCCATACCTCCAGAGCTCAGGAGAGGAGGAAGCAAGCAGCCCAGCATGGAGTCCTGTCCCTGGGAAGGCATCGTTCGACCTTCCCCCTCCACCAGGCCTTGTCCCTGGGCAAGCATCCTCCCCAGCATGTCCTTGACCTTCAGCTCCACCTCGGCCGAGGAGAAGCCGTGACAGTAGTCAGGCTGTCCAGCTCTGTCAGTGGACAGGAACCTCCTGTGGAGACTGGAGATGTACTGGGAGTACAGGTTAGCTTGAGGATCCTGGGCCACGCTGCTAAAGCTAACCGCTACATCAGCCACGCGTGGAGGCCGGCTGGTCTTGGCAGCTAGCTTGTTGAGGTGAACCTTCATGTGGTTCTTGAGAAACCATGGCTCTTTGAAGCGTCTTCCGCAGATCTGACAACAGTGCTCAAACGAGTCCTTGTGTTTCCTCATGTGGCCTTTGAGGAACCATGCTTGGCTGAAGGTCTGTCCACACACTTTGCAAGGGAACTCCCCTCCAGGCTTCCCTGGCCGGCCACCCCCCGCCGTAGGCCTCCCTGCCTCAGACGAGATGTGGGCGGTCTCCACGTGGCCGATGAGCTGGTCCTCGTGGGAGGCAGCGTAGTCACACAGGGTGCACTTGTAGGGCTTGTGGAGGATCCTGATGTGACGCTCCAACTCTTGCTGCTTCCGGAACTTTCCCTTACAGAAGGAGCAGCGGAATCCAGAGGATGGGGGCAATGGGGAGGGCTCCTCCTGGACGAACGCCATCTTGGGGGAGGGAGAAGTCTGTAGGAGAGGGTCCACAGAGCCTGAGGGGGACTGAGAGAGCTGGGGGGCAGTCGGAGGGGCAGACTGGGGCAGTTGTGTCTGGAGTACATGGGGCGGGAGACCACCTCGGATCTGTTTGTCCCTGAGGATGGCTCTCTCCTCCAGCTCATGAAGCAGACGGTTCTCTTCTCTGATTCGACCCCGGCCCTTACCCAGAATGCCTTGCTTGTGCGTGCGCAGGTGGATCTTCAGGTTGCCCTTCTGGGCGGCCCTGTGGTCGCAGTAGGGACACTTGAAGGGTTTCTCTCCGGTGTGCGTACGCATGTGCAGCGACAGGATGCTGTTGAACCGGAAGCGCTTGCCGCACAGCGGGCAGGGGTACTTCCTGTGCTTGCGAGTGTCTTCTTCTGTGCCGGACGCCGGGGCTGGGAGGCCCGGGGGATTTTGAGCCCGCAGGAAGGACGGGAGGTCAACTTGGCCATTCATACCATTCAGAACCCTGGGGTCCAGGAGCTGATTGGCTAGGAGCGCCATCAGGGACCTGATTGGCTCGTGATGGGAGAGGTGCGACAGCTCTCGACAAGTAGGAATAACCCTGGGGTCTGGTGACGAGGGGTGGCCAGGGGTGGGTGGGTGTCTCTTGGGTAAGATGAGGGGGCTCAGCCCTGATTGGTGGGTTTACAGATGACTTGAAGCTGGAGATCCCATTCCACTGAGGGTGCACCTGCACGGCAAACAGAGAGGCCTCCAACCTGAATACATCACAAGAGAGAAAACCAGAGCAGGAATTATTCTCCACCTCCTAAAAAAGGGAGTCAGGTGACTGAGCAGTTAGGGAATCGGGCTAGTAATCAGAAGGTTGCCAGTTCAATTCCGGGTTGTGCAAGGTGACGTTGTGTCCCTGGGCAAGGAACGTCACTGTACTTGCCTCAGGGGGGAATGTCCCTGTACTTGCCGTAAGTTGCTCTGGATAAGAGCGTCTGATAAATGTACTGTAAATGTAACATGGCCACCGTCTTCAGGTTACAGCTCAGCCCTCGACAAAAACCACATAATTTTGTGAGCGTGACTGAGTCTATGTAGGCCACATGTCTGTGTTAGTGGGTGAGGAATGTTCCAGACACGCTTGTTACTAGGAGACAGATGTGTTGTTGTTGTTGTTGTTTTTTTAATAAACAATCAGCAAAGAGCGGCAAAGAGCCTCAAATAGGTCACCAGAATCAAGGTGTCTTGCCTTCCTGTTTGAACTGTACCTGTGGTTTTGGTGTTATTGTTGGAGGCTGCAGAAATGCTGCCTTAACCTAACCTCAAAGTCTTGCTCTCCATGCAGGCATGTGGTGCTCAGGAAAAGGTGTGGTGGATATCTCTGCTGCTGATCTCACGTCAGTCTCAAACTCACAGCACAAACAAGCCGCAGCGTCAGCGTTTCGTTTTCTAAGTCAGACTGTCGTCTCCCTCCATCCTCTCACTGCAGCGCAGCTCTGAGAGGCTCGCTGTGATTTCTGTCACCGTCGGACACTGGCCGAACCGAGGAAGAGACACCACAGGGAAACATGAAGCGATGAATCACTTATGGCTGAGAGGAAAGCAGTTCTATTTGTTTTTCTCTCTCAGTGTCTCTCTGACTAGCAACACCAGTCCCACGGGGGGGGGGGGAGGGGGGGGGGAGGGGGGGTGTAGGAGGGGGAAGGACAGGATGAGATCCCTTCACACGTCTTCTACTGGGATCTCCACGTGACATGACCCCCTCCCCACACAGACCCAGAGCCAGCCAATCACACGTACGTGTCCCTCAGCCAGTCTAGTCATCAGGAGTCTCCAGGTCTGGGATCTGTTGTACAGAAGCTATCCATCGGTGACCAGAGAGTGAAGAGGGTGTTTTGATGAATCCATGCATGATTTACATGGCTCTGTGCAGCGAATAGGTGCCACAGCAACTATATGCATGTTAGATGTTTGCTGGAGGGGTGGGGGTGTGTGTGTGTGTGTGTGTGTGGGGGGGGTAGAGAAGGGGTGGTGCAGGGTTGCTGGACACACTGGACTGTTAGTCATAAACTGAATCTAGGGAGAGAGACTGAGAGAGAGAGACATACCGTGACAGAAAGAGAGAGAGGGTAGACACAGAGAGAGAAAGAGAGACAGATAGAGAGATAGAGAGAGATAGAGAGAGAGAGATAGAGAGAAACAGAGAGAGACAGAGACAGATAGAGAGAGAGATAGAGAGATAGAGAGAGAAATAGAGAGAAACAGAGAGAGAGAGAGACAGACAGATAGAGAGAGAGAGAGAGAGAGAGAGAGAGAGAGAGAGAGAGAGAGAGAGAGAGAGAGAGAGAGAGAGAGAGAGAGAGAGACAGTGGTGGGGTGGATCATTATCAGGATATATTATCATTCACAGTTTCTTCAGTGACTAACATGGTTTCCCAGTAATGTTCTTCTCCAGTAAAGAAGAATCCCACCTCAGTTTGCTGACTGAGCAGATGTTTTTAATAAGCATCAGCCAGCTTTCTCACTCCACCACAATCCACCAACCAGTGAAACCTGACCTACTCCATAAATATTGTTTTACATGAAAGAAGATGCAGCAATTAGTTTACCCTCAGCAACTGACTAGGCCAGATCCTTTGTTCTAGACTCAAACTAAGTATCAGATTCCACAATATTTCCATGTGTTAACCCAGCTGTTCTTTCTCATTTCTACTTTGTGGTCCAGTTGCATAACTCAAAGTATTTTGGATTCTGCCCAACACATCCTTTCACTTAATTTGCGCTTATCACACATGTTTAACAACACCACAGGAGCCAATACTGGAATGTACAATTTGAACCCATCCTCACTCTTGCTTGAAGGGCAGAGACATCGAATTCTATGTTCATCATCGTCATTTTTGGTAAAATTATTTACAATTTACAAACCAAAAAAACGTATGCAAGCTCACATCCCCTTCCCCCCTACCTACCCACCACATTTCCCCCTACCTACCCACCACATTTCCCCCTACCTACCCACCACATTTCCCCCTACCTACCCACCACATTTCCCCCTACCTACCCACCACCTTTCCCCCTACCTACCCACCACCTTTCCCCCTACCTACTCATCACCTTTCCCCCTACCTACCCACCACCTTTCCCCCTACCTACCCACCACCTTCCCCCCTACCTACCCACCACATTTCCCCCTACCTACCCACCACCTTTCCCCCTACCTACTCATCACCTTTCCCCCTACCTACCCACCACCTTTCCCCCTACCTACCCAACACCTTTCCCCCTACCTACCCACCACCTTTCCCCCTACCTACCCACCACCTTTCCCCTACCTACCCAACACCTTTCCCCCTACCTACCCACCACCTTTCCCCCTACCTACCCACCACCTTTCCCCCTACCTACCCACCACCTTTCCCCCTACCTACCCACCACCTTTCCCCCTACCTACCCACCACCTTCCCCCTACCTACCCACCGCCTTCTAACCCTAATACCTCCACAGCCACCACCCCGGGACCTGGGCAGAACCTCTCTGGTGGGCAGACTGTGGGTATGAGGTCAGTGCTAAGTGTGAACACACACTCACTCACACCCCCACACATCTAGTTAGGACAGCTGGAGTAATGTAGTCCCGCAACAGCATCAGTGTGGGTCCTAAAAAGGCCTGACTGAGACAGAACACGCCAAGCCGGCCCATTCATTACAGCAGAACCAGGGAACTCTGAAAGAGCGCACGCAGCACTGATAAACAAGCTGCTGTTAGCTGCATCACCCGAGGACACTGGGAGAGGCACACACTGCACATGGTACATTTGTTGCCGTGTATCCATGCCACTCTAAACCACTATCTGCTTTTCAAGCAGCAACAACACACACACACACATTACACACAAGCACACACTACGTATCCTACCACATTGGCGCACACACACAACATCCACACACACTTTGCACACACAGACATCGCACACAGGAACAGAGTGATATTAATCACTAATGTGTAAACAGTTGCTTTTGTTTGCACTGTCCACCTGTTCATTTTGGACACATGCAAAGCTCTGGGGTGTGTAAGGGGGTGGGACATGCATTAAACTAGGGAAAGGGAGAGGGGGAGAGGAAGGATAAAAGGGGGGAGGGGGAGAGAGGAGGGAGGGAAAGGGAGGTAAGGTTTTCCATGAATTTCAATTCAGGCTTGATTTAGCACATGTAACCCAAAAGGCGCTATAATCCATTGCACAGAGTAGTAAGTCCCACCAGGAACCACCATGGAAGCTATATCAACCTGGATGCAGGTGTAAAGAACACCAGCCACCTTAACACCAGCTGACCTAAGAAGGAACCAAGGGAAGTGCTGCGTCAGTCCCATCTTCAACACAGGAGATCTGCTGTGAAGACCACAGCATCATGGAAGAAAGGAAGGAGGGAGGGAGGGAGGGAGGGAGGGAGGGAGGGAGGGAGGGAGGGAGGGAGGGAGGGAGGGAGGGAGGGAGGGAGGGAGGGGAGGGAAGAAAGAAAGAAAGAAAGAAAGAAAGAAAGAAGGAAGGAAGGAAGGAAGGAAGGAAGGAAGGAAGGAAGGATTGAACACTCTCATTAATTTCTGAAAGAGACAGAGATACCACAGACTAATTGATCCATTTGATGGTGTTCTTGTCTGTCCCAGTTCAGAGCTCACATAAGGATGCTAGCTCTCATCTGATGACATCAGAGCCTTCACCATTAGACACAACAGGGGCACGGCCATAATTAGAAAATGACTTCCTTTGCAAATGTGGCTAAGTAGTTTACACACTGTAATCACAGGGACAAAATCATCTTTCCATCATTTCACTGATTGAGCTCATCACCCAGCAGGATCCCTATTGTGTGTATGTGTACATTTGCATCACGTTGTGTGTGTGTGTTTGTGTGTGTGCGTCTGTGTGTGAAAGCATTTGTTGTTCTAAGGCTAACATCTGGGCTAAGGGAATTAGCGCTGAGTGTAGCAAACATTACAGCATGGAGGCTGGGCTGTGCTCGGTTCAACCTTGCTGTGAGCCTCTGAAGAATGAAGCCATTGTAATGGACGTCATTAGATGAGGACTCTTGTTTGTGCAGAGGCATTAATTACCACTTAGCTCCCTTATCTTTAAGATACACATTCTACTGCACAGTACAGTGCACAGCTTGGTTATTAATAATACAGTGTAAGAGAATCGTGGACATATATTTCAGTATTAACAGTTTCTTCTTGCCTTAGATGCTAGTGGGAAAAAATATAAAAACATGAATATTTTCAGTTTCAATAGAAACAACAAATATGTCACATCTTGACCTGGGGACATCTTATCCATCTGAGGGATTCAACAGGTCCATGTTACAACAACAACGAACAACATACATGTGAAAACAACACACATGTGACCATCAACATGCATGTGACCATCAACATGCATGTGACAATCAACACACATGTGACAAACATCATCCATGTAAAGTGTGAACCCCCCCCCCCCCCCCCCCCCCCCCCCCCGACCCTGTGTCCCTTCTCTGTCACTCAGGGTGTGTCTGTCCTAGCCAGGCAGCTGTTAGCCTAGCGGATCGCTAATCACTCTCTCCTGATTACGCCGATGACTGGATGATGCCCTTAAATAATCAAGCCTGCCACCGCAGGAAAAAAAAATAAAGAAAAAAAATAATGATCATCATGTGCCTAAGTAATGCAGCTGCATCCTGCTGTAATTAGAGCAGGAGCTGGTCTGTTTCTCTGGCGTCACTTAGAGCCTCCTCTTATTGAAGATCAAGCTAATTGGTGGAGAGGTGGGTAGACAGGACATCCTAGCAGTCGTTACAGAACACCCCCCCTCATGTTTACAGTACTCTGGAGAGCCTACAGCTCAGGTATGGACGAAGGACAGAGGGAGAGGGAGGAAGGGGGGAGGGAGAGAGAGAGAGATCGTGACTTCACAGCGGCATTGCCCCCGTGGTTCCTCTGACCCCCCCCCCCCTCCCCCCCCCCCCCTCCCCCCCCCCCCCCCCCCCCCCCAGCAGTATCACCCTTACAGACACAATTAACATTTTCATAATAACAATTCCCTGCCTCCAAAAGCCCAATGTAATTTGTTTTCCATCTCTGTTCATTAATCATTGTTTAGATCGGTGAGCCATCTCCTCTTTGCCATCTGCACCCTCAGTTGTGGCTCTGATATGACACCTCTCCTCTTAATGGAAGCTGACAGCAACGAGCTCGGCCAAATTGCTGCCTGCTTGGGAACCACTTTTACCATCTAACATCCTGCCTGCCCGCCTGCCTCCGTTTTTGCCTCTCTGAGTGGGGCTCCATTCAACTCATTGGCAAACAACCCGTATACCCAACATTGAGATGCATAACACATTGATCCAGCCCTTTAAATAATGGCACAAATGTAAAGTAGATCCATGATATCGGTATTCTTAGAAAGAAAAAGTCATTTGAACCAAGCAAGGGATTTGATGCATTGTTGGCAGGAGTTTGATCTGTAGTTAAATTAGTTTCGCTGCTACAGTTCCAACAATCAGCTATTGTTTTCCTGGAATTGGGAGCAGGATTATTAATTATTCACTGCTTGGTGTTCTTGTATGAACGAGATGTGTTTTTCAGTCTATTGCCTCATAGTTCAAAGACTTAAGGTCGCAGTGCTCTGGCAATTTCGTAAGGCAACACTATCTAGAGTCAGATGTGAGCAGGAGCACGGTAGGTGTCCAGAACGTTCTGGAAGGTTGTCTGGTTCCTGGACCCGGTTCCTTAACGTGTTGCTGCGTTTGTTGGTTGGGTCGGGCCCCGTGTGAACATATCTCTTTTTACAGAGGCTGCAAACTTTTATAAGGTAGCTTAAGCTTGAGGGAAACAGCTTAGTCTGTCTCATGGTAGCAAGAGAAGGTGCCAGAATGTTAGCCTGGCTGACTCATTTGAGCGTAGATTATAGTTATTCAAATCATGTGTTCTATGTTCAAACAAGTAGAACCACCAGGGGAGGGGGAACTTATTTGTATTAGAAACATTGACTTGTCGTGTTGTTACTCCGTGCGTGCACACACACACAATACACACACACTACACAACTTGTCTACCTCTCTCATCATGGGGGTAGGAGGGTAGACACGTTCAAGGTAATTGTAACATAACCACATATCAGCATAATAAGCAGGTGCGTGTCAAACAAGCTACAGCTCTGTATCACACATGACTCTCTGTAACAACACACTCATGTGGAACTTCTCTTTGTCTTCCTACTCTGATAAGGAGCCGCGGCGAACAGAGTGGAATATTTCATGTTGATTGATGGTGCTGGCTGCCACCCACCTGCTCCTCCTGTCCCATCTGAGAAGAGGAGGAGAGAGAGGGGCAGGGGGGGGAGAAGGAGAGAGGAGGAGGAGGAGAGAGGTGCAGGAGAGGAGGAGAAGGAGAAGAGAGGTGCAGGAGAGGAGAAGGAGAGAGAGGTGTAGAAGAGAGGAGGAGAAGGAGAAGAGAGGTGCAGGAGAGGAGGAGAAGGAGAAGAGAGGTGCAGGAGAGGAGGAGGAGAGAGAGGGGCAGAAGAGAGAGGTGCAGGAGAGGAGGAGAGAGGGGCAGAAGAGAGAGGAGGAAAAGGAGGAGGGAGGTGCAGGAGAGGAGGAGAAGGAGGAGAGGGTGCAGGAGAGGAGAAGGAGAGAGAGGTGTAGAAGAGAGGAGGAGAGAGGTGCAGGAGGAAGGAGGAGGAGAGAGAGGTGTAGGAGGGAGGAGGAGGAGAGAGGAGAAGGAGGAGAGGGAGAGAGGAGGAGGAGAGAGAGGTGCAAGAGAAGGGGCAGGAGGAAAAGGGAAGAGGAGGAGAGAAAAGCAGGAGTGGAGGGGTAAGGAGAGGAGGGGTAAGGAGAAGGGTGCAGGAGAGAGAATGAGGAGAGGAGAGGAGGGGAGGGTGAGATGAGATAGGGGCTGGCAAGGCTAGTCAGAGAGAGGATGAGAGGAGCCAACATGAGGGGCTGGAGAAGTATGACAGATGGGACCTCATCGCTTCAAAGGAGAGCATTTGGAGTCAGAAGGGGTGGGAGTGTTGTGTGTGTCTGAGTGTGTGTGTGTGTGTGTGTGTGTGTGGGGGGGGGGGGGTGATAGATCAATACCAGCTACCAATCTCTAACCAGGTGAAAAGAGCCAGAGAGATATGTGGTTGATGTCACACACTAATATCTTTCTTCCACCTATGTTTCATCATTTATAAGATATTAAACTGACAAGTGACACACCCCTCTAAGGGGTTAAACTCACAATAACTGTGACAGTCACTCATGTATGTCATCCCATTGCAGATAATAAGGTTTGTGGTAAATAAAACCGTTAGTTTTGTTGCAACATTTAACATTTCTCAGAAAATCAATCATGCACTGGTTCAATCATTGCCATCCAAGATGGATCAATTTGATCCTGTTCCAGATATTTTGCGTCTCATGGTCGTCGAAGGATCTTTTTAGTTGCTTTAGTTTACTTTTGTTCTGTTCAAAATGATTTCTCTAAATGTACGCTTACATTAACCTCCTTTGGGAACTTTTGTTTTTTTGGACGAAAGCGTTAATTGCATCGTCTCGTCTTGCTTGTTTCAAAATTGCTCGCATTCCCAATGCATGTTTGTAAATCCTAATTGAATCTGATAAATCAATATCTATACATAAGAAATAAAAAATAAATAAAAAACATGGTCATTTGAAAAATCTTACCTTGAATCTCTAGACCGGACTGGACCCGAAGTGACAGCCGAAACAAGTGACGCGTCCCCCGGCTTGGTTAGGGAGCGTCTCTTACCCGGTGGAGCTGGGGTCCTGATGAAGAGCAGGCACACTTCACATTACCTTTACTAGATGGTTGATGGTGTTCTTCTGATGAAGAACGGCGCAGTTTCATAGTCAGAGAGCAGAAGGAAGGTTTTTTTATTTATTTTTATGACTCCAGAGAACTTAGATGTCCTGAAGCTATACGTCTCCCCCATCTGGCTATTAAGGTGTAGTGAACTCTAGTCGGTTCTTCACCTGCCAGGGTCGGTGTTACACCCCCAAAATGTTGGTGAGTGTGAATGTCAGAAGTAATTTCTATACTAGCCTGTATTTAACTAAACTGCATACACATAGTCTACTGTGACTGAGTAGTAAACTATCGCTGTACACACACACTGCGTCCAGGTACACAAGTGATTTATTTGACCTTTTTGATGAGGGCTGACCTCTCTGACAGGAATGAATAATGCAGGAATTCTTTATAATCCTGCATTTGTTTCTATGCACTGAAAACACGAAGGGTGAAATACGATTCGCCTGTTTTCTTGGTTATCAAACGCTTCCCCCTCTCTGTTCTGGGAGTTTAATTGGATGCTTGTAACGTCTCTCACCCATCTGTCATCCCTGTGACCTTCACAATGGGTTAACCCCTCTCTCTAATCAAGTGAGGTGGAGGGTTATTCAGACGAAAACCAGCATGTCTTCCTTCATGCTCTTGAAGTAGACTGACTTATATTTGACACTGTCTGTAACCTCGAATGTGTTTGCCTATAAAAGTAATTTCACAGAAGATAACCTGTACCGCGGCTTCTCAGCTGGAGTTCCACCAGACTTCGTCAGTTCTACAAGAAGCTTTATGAACCATGTATTCTGATGTTGAGATAATCCCTGTCCTCTTCCAGTCTCTCAGGTCATCGCAGCACCTGTCTGGTCAACAGGAGCTGTCTGTTTCCTCTGGGATTCCTCATCTAACGACACGTAATCCCATTTTAATCCGCGCCAAGGAAAATCTCACTGTTGTTTCACATTTACTTCCAACATGTTTACCTTAAAAGCTAAATCTTCACTTAAGTCGACTGATCTGAGCGGACCATTCTGGCCCGTTCAAAGCACAGGCTAATCTGAGGCTAATCTCATGCTACCTGGATGTTCATTTAGCAGGATGATAATCCAGATGAGGGATCATCTCAGGACCACATTAAAGCTCCTTATCGTAGCTCTGCACTCACACCACTTGGCACAGCAGACAGTGATAGCCTTTTTTACTCAGAGGTGCAACTTTAATTAAACCTCCTCTGGAGAAACTCGTTTAATTCCTGGACTGGGGTCTGACAATGTGTTAGACAATGTGTAAAAATGCAGGATAGGTAGAATAATTTTTTCCTGAGGTGTTTTAGATACCTATAGTAACCTGGGTTCTCTGTGCCTACTGTCCTGTAAGTTTTAAATGTAGACGTTTCCCTGCTCCACAGCAGAGGCCTGTAGTACAAACAGGATTCAGAATTAACAAGGTAACTACAGGTTTAACCCAAGGGTTTCTGTATTGGGTTAAAACCTGAAGTTAGCTCGTTAACACCTCATCTTTATTGTAATAAAGCCCCCTGATCTTAACGAGAGGTCGTTATCAAGCTCTGCAGAGGTCAAACATATATGTGTGTTGGAGCAGGAAAACATGTGTTGACCTTTCCAATCCCATGGCTGAGTGAAGGGAAGTTGGTGCTACGATTAGCCAAAACTGTTTATTTTCCATTTAGTTTAACATCAATATAATAATTTGTTTATTTTTTACATAAAGCTGGTCAGTAAAGAAGACATACATTCAGTTGGCAAAAGAAAAGAAGATAGATGCCAAAGCTAGCCAATCAGCACCTGCCTGGATAATCATCTTAGAAAAGAATAAAGGCTTCAGGCTTCAGGAAAGTAAAAGGATGTTGTTTTTTTCCCAACCAAAACAGGAGGTATATTAACAGACACACACCGATGGAACACACCTTCACACCAAGATAGAAAGGAACATCTAGTTGACTAAGAATAAAAGTTGCTTACTGATTAAATAAACAACCTTTTTTGTTGTTGTTTTTTTTCCCACCGTAGCTGTGAAGTGGAAAGACCGGCAGTACACAGTATAAGATAACTGATACTTTTACTCCTTAGAGTATCTTCAGAACATGACTGACAGGTGTTGTTCCTTACGAGACAGGAAGTTAATCTGATGAAGGGAAGCTACCACAGACACTATGCTGTATAAGAAGCCCAGAGCTCTGAAGCAGACCTTGGTGGGGTTATGGTATATCCAGCTACGGGGTCATCAAGAGTAGAAAAAAGAAGAGATTTAAAAAAGGACTCCTAGAGTCCTGGAGACCGGCTCTTTGGATCACTTCTGCTGCAGCCGTGAAGCTTTGAACTTGGACACTCTTTTGGGGGGCTCGTCGGGGGCCACCTCCTCCAGCCGCCTCTCTGGGATGGTGGGCAGGGCTGGGGGGGCCAGGGTAAGGTGGGGGGTGGAGGAGGGAAGAGGGTCCTTTTCCACCACCGTGCCTGAAAAGGCCTAGGGACATAGAAGATCAAAGTGGTTACCAGCCAGGGTGAGGGGGTGAAGGAATCACTAAGATTAGTCTGGGATGTGGTTACTATGTGCTATGTGGGGTTTCTTGACAGTGACCATGGAAACAGTTTGGGCGGGAGGGGGGGGTGTCATTACCTCAAAGTGGCTCGAGGTGCAGGCTCCGCCCCCGGTGGGGCTGTCCTCCTCCGTGATGCCGTCGCTGGTGTCGCTGTGCGTGGTGTCGTCGTGGCTCTGCGAGCGCATGAGCGCCCGGCGCTCCTCCAGGTCGGCGGCGCTGCTCTCGCTCGTGTCGCTGCACACGCTGTTCTCGCGGCTGCGGGACTTCAGGATGGACTTCCTGGGCACCAGCTCTCCGTTCTTCACGTCTACGAACAACCTGCGCCCCATCACAGACCAATCACACGACGCAATCCTGCGGTCAGACGAGCACACCTAGCAGCCAGGGTAAAACCCCACCCCACCCCCACCCCACCCCTCCTCCCACTGTGGTGAACTCCGGGCTTCACCTGTACACATCTGTGGGTGAGGTGATCTTGTAGTGCTCGTGATGAGAGTGACCGTTGCCCCCGCCGTTCTTCTTCCTCCTCTTAGCCTGCTCCTTCTGCTCTTTCTTCTCGCTGAACTTCAGGGTCGTGTTCCTCCCCGTGTTTATCCTCACCTGACAGGGGAACCAGAGGACAGCTAAGAGACACAGGACCGACCCCTGGATCGTTTGAGGAATTCCTCTGTCAGACGACCACACGAGGCTGACAAGAGCAGCCAGGCTAACCTTCTTGGGTTCTACTGTGTGAGAGAAATAAATGGTGGGTAGACTGCTGCCTTCATCATCCTCCTCATCATCCTCTTCCTCCTCGCCCCTGGCTGCGGGCCGTGGAGCCCCGTTAACCTGGGGGCCGGGAGGGGCAGGTTTCCTGGACTCGCCCTGACCCGGTACGCTCTCGCAGTGACCCCCGTCCCTCTCCTTTTCTTCCTCAGAGGAGGAGGAGTCCTCGCCGTTGGTTACTGCGATGTCTGACCTGGCAAGAGGACAGGGTCTGTCAGAGTGAGTGAGATAGAGAGAGAGAGAGAGAGAGAGAGAGAGAGAAAGAAAGAGAGAGAAAGAAAGAGAGAGATAGATAGAGCACATTCCTACCTGTCTTGCTCGTCCTGCTGTTCTTCCAGTTTCTCCAGCTCGTCTAATTTAGCCCACAGTTCCTCCTCAGACAGAACTCCTCTCCTGCTGTCTGGATCTCCACCAGTCCCACTCTCCTCCTCCTCCTCCAGGTCCACAACAGCCTCCATCTTGGGCTTGGAGTGGGGCCTGTGGGCCACACGCTGCTTTCCTGGGTGTAGATAGACATCACATCAGTTTACCAAATCTCTACACTGTGTAGTTATGTGTCATCTATTCACTAGCTTGTCACTGGGGCCTGTAGAACAGACTGACCTTTGGAAACGGTGACTTTCTCCTGGTTTTCCACCTCTTCTCTGATGTCGACATAGTCCCCTTTCCCCTGAGAGAGACAGGACAGGAATTCAGCATTCGGGGGGTGGGGGGTGATGAAGTGATATGGAGGCCTGATAGGTCTGACACCCACCTCAGACAGCTTCCCCAGGTCCTGAGTGAAGTTAACTCTGGCCTCAAAGTTCTTCCTTGTCTTCTGCAAGTCGTCCAGGGCGCTCTTCACATCTGCCAGATGAAGACAAAGAAAACAGAAAGTTATAAATCGGTTATTCTCATTTCAAACTGTGTAGCGCAAGCAGAGAGAGAGAGAGAAGGAAAGCCATGATACAAACAGCTGATAACGCCTGCTGCCTGCAAGTCCTCGCATCATTAAAGCTTCACAACAATTAGGAAAGTCTTCGTTAATAGCAGCAAAGGGGGCCCGGGTTGCCATGGCGATGGGGAGCCGTCCAGCCCCGCAGTAGCTGGAAGGGTAAAGAGGTCGAAGAGAGAGAGAAAGAGAGAGAGAGAGAGAGAGAGAGAGAGAGAGAGAGAGAGAGAGAGAGAGAGAGAGATGAGACAACAGCTGTGTGACAGAATCCAGCCAGCCATGCTGAAGACCTCTAGGACCTGGGCTGTGTGGACGCAGAGCGGGGGAGAGGAGAGGAGGGAGGGAGAAGAGGGAGGGAGGGAGATGGTGTGAGCTACGCTGAGTTTCTGCTTCACGGCACTCCAATCTTGTTCACATCACAGATGGATAGCTGAACCCACAGGCCTCCACTATGAGCTCTTCAGGGGGCAGGAGAGCACCCGGCTGGTGGACAGGGAGATATGCTGGGGGTCAGTCTGTATCAGAGAACTACAACATAGGCTATACTGTACTGTATACTGCACAACTGGAACTTCTCCAGCGCTCAAGCAGAATACTATTTGAAAGTTTGAATCCCAAAGGAACAAGAAAAACGCTGTCTGGAAAAGTGCACAGTAATAATGAACATTTGTTTACATTTACTCTTATCCAGAGCAGCTTACAGCAAGTACAGGGACATTCCCCCCCGAGGCAAGCAGGGTGAAGTGCCTTGCCCAAGGACACAACGTCATGTTGGCATGGCTGGGATTCAAACTTGCAACCTTCTGATTCCCTCACCGTTCAGCCACTTGACTCCCAATTTGTATCATCACATAGATAAGTAAAGGATGGAGAAGCTCTCTGCTGTTTACAAACATCAACATATTTAATCGACTGACTTAATTTTGTCTTTAACCCTTCATCAACAGAGATGAAAGCTACAATGCAACCAAAGCCCTGCATCATGACCACACAATGTCAACGCCATCTCCCAAGAAAAGAAAATGACTTAAAGAGCAGTTGATCAGGAAGGCAGACGATCGCCAAACCTAAAGCTTAAACCACACCGCCTCCTAGTGGACAGAAATAAGTAGTGTTGAGACCACTTTCATTCAACACACAGATTCTCAAGAAAAACCCAGTGGAAACAAACTCACGTTGTTTTCTGTGTCCCACTATCTCCTGGGCCTGCTTGGCTGAACACTTGGCAAACCAGTTGTCTCCTAGCAACACCGTGATCTCGTTTGTGTGGACCATCTTTCCCGGCATGAAGGCCAGAGGACCGAACGGCACCTGATCCAACATGGAGGAGTGAGGGGAGGCAGTAAAGAGCACACGTCAGCGGGGAGTTCAGAAGTAGGTGACAGTCGAAGAAAAACTGTAGTGGTGTGAGCCGGACTGCTACCAGGGGGAGGGTATTTGCAGCAGTGACTGCTGCTTTGGGACCTATTAGTGCTGTGTTACCATGGAGCCTGTCTCCTAAGCACTAGGTCATACCATGATATCATAGGACAGCTTGTCCGGGAGGGTTCGTAGGCGTTCGTCCAACGCATCATAGTCTCCCTCCAACTTCTTCCTGTTAGATAGAAATATATATATAACTTTTTTTTAAAGAAATAATGTATTGATTACTCTACAGGTTCACCATTCTTCGTGTGATAGATATGTGATTATAGATCAGGGTGTCCAATCCTGGTCCTCAAGGGCCACAGTCTTCCTGCTCTAACACACCTGATTCAAATCTACGGGTCGTTATCCAGCTTTGTGGATGCCTCATAGTGACCATTCATTAGAATCAGGTTTGCTGGAGCAGGGAAACATCTAAAACTGTCCAGGAGAGTGAGACCTTGAGGAGCAGGATTGGACAACCCCTGTACTAGATGCAATGTGCACTAGAAAAGTCCAGATTAGTGGATGATCCTGACACTAGCCGACTTCAGAAGATGCTCTGGGAAACCTATTGCGCTTGAGTTGAGGAGGCACTGAATTAGCCTGGTCAGCGTAGACAAAACTCACCAGTGCTGAATTTGACCATCACAGTCTTTCACCACCTGTTAAGAAATGTGTGTTACTACAACATCAAACTCAACATACACACACACCAATGGTCATTGGTTATCTGCCAGATTCATGTATAACACTGCAACCTCTCAGCCACATTAAAACAACATGTTTTGTTTAAAATAAAATAAAAAACTGCTCTCATGGAATATTTCCTTTTGAAGGAACTTTCAGACCCATGCATTACACTGCAACATAACAGGTACTTCAAGTTTGTCTTTATAAAGCCACTCCTCCAGGCTGTGCCAGAGCAGTTTACTCTTCCCAGATCCCTTCCACCTCCAGCAGGGTCACCCTGGGGTGAGACTCCTCTACATCCAGATCCCTTCCACCTCCAGCAGGGTCACCCTGGGGTGAGACTCCTCTACATCCAGATCCCTTCCACCTCCAGCAGGGTCACCCTGGGATGAGACTCCTCTACATCCAGATCCCTTCCAGCTCCAGCAGGGTCACCCTGGGATGAGACTCCTCTACATCCAGATCCCTTCCACCTCCAGCAGGGTCACCCTGGGGTGAGACTCCTCTACATCCAGATCCCTTCCACCTCCAGCAGGGTCACCCTGGGATGAGACTCCTCTACATCCAGATCCCTTCCACCTCCAGCAGGGTCACCCTGGGGTGAGACTCCTCTACATCCAGCTCCAGCAGGGTTACCCTGGGGTGAGACTCCTCTACATCCACCTCCAGCAGGGTCACCCTGGGGTGAGACTCCTCTACATCCAGCTCCAGCAGGGTCACCCTGGGGTGAGACTCCTCTACATCCACCTCCAGCAGGGTCACCCTGGGGTGAGACTCCTCTACATCCAGCTCCAGCAGGGTCACCCTGGGGTGAGACTCCTCTACATCCAGCCCCGCATCACCACATCAGGGGCTGAACCAGACTGGAACACCTGCGGACTGCTTCAGCATGTTCCTACCTTCTGTGCCTCAAATGTTATTATAGGGTTATTTACTTATTTTTAACATGTTTCTGCTTTCCGAGGACAAGTCTCAAAAATGAATTCAATTAAATATTAATGTTTGCCTAGAAAAATAAAAAAAACTATAACTTTAATGCTAAATCTTCACTGTTGGTCAGTCTGAAGGCAGATCCACGATCCCTGTCAAAAGGTGACATCTTTAAATCTGCATCAAACTGGACTTTATAAAAGCCTCTTCAAATGTTACATATGTGTCATGGTCGCTACAATACTAACAACAATACGTACTTTAAAAACATTGAGTTGTCACATTTCATTCCATGTTCATTATCGGAAACTCACAAAATACACTTTGAATCTGACCTTTAAAAAACACACACACACACACAACATGTGACCAAGGGAGGAGGAAGCTTCTAGAAAATCGCAGAAAGTGAAACTTTGCATGACATTCAGAGTAAATCTATCAGCAGATTCTCTCTGCAAAATAACTTCCTGCAAAACATGAACTGTCATCCAACATTTGCATTAAAAAAACACATTTATTTATTATTAAATGAGATTGAAGTTGCAGGATCTGGACTCTAACATGGCCCATGCTTCCCTTTATTTTACCTTCATGTGTTCCTCTCGAAGTTTATCAATCCCTCGTGGTTTATCGATATTTATCTGACTTTTCTTCTCCATATTCCCATGTGTTTGCCAGCCAATCAAATATTAAAAATTGTGAGGTTTTGAACCCAAAAGCTCAGGGATTGTGAGTCCTAAAGAAATGTTTATGAATGCAGTTGCAGGTATTCCTGAAAGCAGCTGTCTTCTTCATCAATGGGGCAGTGGGAGTTCTCCAGTAATTCAGAAATAATAAGAGCATTTCACAGCCTCATAATATCAGGATTTCAGCATGACCAGCAGATAGATCCAGGGAATTATCTTCCTCCAGTTGTTCCTTTTCCTCTTCCTTTTCCTCCTCTTCCTCCCCTCACTGACCCTCCGCCATGTTCCTCTCTGCTCCGCGGTGCATCCTGGGTACTGGAGAATAACAACAAACATGACATTAATACAATAATCCAATGTAATTGTTCTTATTTTGTGTGTTATATTTTTATTTATTGATATTTATGTTTATTTTTTGATGTATTCTTTTATCTCATTTGTGTACGGTGTCCTTGAGTGTCGAGAAAGGCGCCTTCCAAACGTTTTTATTATTATTATTATTAACACACCGTATTGTTTTATTTTTTAATAATTTAATATTTTTATTTGACCATATTTAAATGTTATCACTGCTCGTACTACACCCTGACATTATATGTGCTTTGTTTCTGCTTTGAGTTATCTACGACATTATGCAAACTGCAGTGAAAAAAAACACATTTACCAGGAGATCATTTATTGTAAATTTACTTTGAATTCTGTGTATGATTTGTTCAAAATCCACATGTAAGGGGTTACATGACGTACCAGAGATAGACGTAAACATGTAACCACGTGGTCTTTGACTTGCAGACGTCAGTTTAGTCGAGTTTACTGAATTCCCAGTTAATATACTTATATATACTATATACTAATATACTAATGTTTCTAACTTTTGTCACTGTCATCTAAAACCCGTTTTAAAAATGCTGTGTAGTTTATTCTAAGGTTTATTTCTGATTGTCTAACATGCTCTCTGATGCTCTGACAGGAAGCAAGGCTGACCCACAAACCACTGCGATAGTGACACAGCTCCAGAATAACTGTCTATCTGGAATAATCTAGCTGTAATATATCTCTGTCTCTACAGATAAATGTTTCGACAGGAATTAAAGTACTGAAATTAACCAGTCAGGTATGTTATTTGTCATTGTTGTTTTGATGTGTAGTAGATTATTTACTAATGCTTTCCTCGGTAAAGTATTGGCCAGTGGTGTCATACATGTAATGTCACAACCACTCATTTCAGGTCCAATGTTTAATATTATGGGATCATTACAATAATGTTCTTTTTTTAAAGCTCTCTTGGAATAATACGTTTTTTTAAAAGCTCTCTCTCTTGGATATCGCTTTTCCATAAAACGTCCTCCTAAATGAATACATTTAAATGTAAATGTTCATTTTAATTCTGGACACGTTAACAGGATGTCAAAGAAAGTTGATGACGTCATGCGGCTCTGTTGCGAGCTGTCAGCCAATCAACAGATCAAGAGCGCGGTGAAGGGGTCCAGCAAGGGGGCTGTGGCTGCTGGGGGACTGGCCTTCGCTGGGGGTCTGGTTGGAGGACCACTCGGAATAGCAGTAGGTGAGAGGACATTTGTTACTATCAGTGTCTCAGGTATAGATAGGGGGCGAAATAGCATGTGTACAGTGAATAACAATCCTGAATAACATCCCTGAATATCCACTAAGTGATTGATTTGGGAGGATTTATTCAAATGTGTTCTTTATTATGACGCTCTCTCTTACTCACTCCCCTCCTTTTCACCAGGGGGCGCTGTGGGGGGGCTACTTGGCTGCTGGATGACCAGCGGCCAGTTCAGGCCTCTTCCTCAGATTATCATGGAACTGTCCCCTCAACAACAGCAGAAGCTCTATGAGGATGTCATGGCCATCATGGGGGAGGTCCAGTGGACTGATTTGGCCCAGCTAACAGCCCTGGTCATGGGCAACACCAGCCTTCAGCAACAGGTGACTGGAGCACTCCTTAGCTACGTAACCAAGGAACTCCAGGCAGAGGTACACTATGTGGACTAAGGAGCACTGTGTGAGATGGATACGAAGCATTTGATCTCTGGGACTTAGAGGACAGTGGTACCCGATACCAGAGAAGAAGATGCTGGTCTAACCACTTTGGACAAATCCAAATGCAAACAGGCAACCGAGGGGAGGTCTGTTGTTGTCAATCAAACTTGAAGGTTTTTGAAGGTTCATAGGTGTGTGTGTTGGATCACATTTAATCCCAATGTAATATAATAATAATGTGAACTCTGTACTTCTTACTCTGAAGTAAGAAGCCAGTTGCTGTGAATTTTATGGGAAATTATGTTTTATGCCAGTTTAATGCTCTTAATTGTGAAAGCTGCTATTGTTGTAGCCGATGAGTAGATACAGTCCGCAGTTGTCTAACCACGGTGTTATACTTCTTTAGACCCTGTCGACAATCAAGTGCCAAGTATATCTAGATCATGACTCTTTATTTTCTGTTATTGACAACAGAAACATATTCAATGAGGGGAATAAAATCAGTCAATAAAAGACTGTTTTTGGATTGTTAAAATGTCTTTTTATTAGGCAGGAGAAACCTTTTCAGATTTTAAAGTTCTGAAAATGGACCCATTGAGAAAAGAAAAAAAACCCACATCAGAAAAACAAACAAGCTCCTATCCCACCACCACCGTATCGTCATCCAGGAACTCGTAGTACGGCACCTCCAGGTTGAGGGGCGCGGGCCCCTTCCTGATCCGGCCGGAGGCGTCGTAGTGGGAGCCATGGCAGGGACAGTAGTAGCCCCCATAGTCTCCGGAGTTGGCGATAGGGACGCACCCCAAATGGGTGCACACCCCGATGACGATGAGCCACTCTGGGTTGGTCGCGCGGTCCTTGTCGTGCTGGGGGTCCCTCAGCTCCGAGAGATCCACCGCTGCCTCCATTGCGGTCTCTTTCTCCGTACGGTGGCGAACAAACAGAGGTTTGCCTCTCCACTTCACGGTGACGTTCTTCCCCTCCGGGATGTCTCCCAGCTTGACCTCGATCTTGGACAGGGCCAGGACGTCGGCCGAGGCGCTCATGGACATGATGAACTGGGTGACCTCGGTCTTGGCTGCGTAGACCGTCACGATGGAGAAGGTGCCTGTCATCAGGTAGGAGAAGATTCTGCGAGAGTCCACGCTGTTTTGGGATGACGTCTTGGGATCCTGGACCTCTGGGCGACGATAGTCGGAGAAGTCAGGGATCTTGATGTCTGTGTGGGCCAGACGAGCCCCGCCTGAAGCTGTCAAACCAAAACATAACAAGTTGGATGGGACATCATGCGCTGACACTCCAGGAACAGCATAGGACGAGTTAAAAAGAGGCATGATCAACATTCAGTCTGCTGCATTATACTAATGCCAGAGGAGTAGGTCAGCTTATGACAATGTCAGGATAAGATTATTACACTGTAAATGGTACTGTTATTTGAACATCCTTACACACATTTAATAGCTAGTTTGGTGAGTAACATCATATTGCTGACGTTTTGTTTAATGCCATTATGTGCTGAGTTCGTTAGCAGTGAACCTACAGTCCTTATGACATAAGGTTCAGCCGCCATGTCCTAACATGAAGTTGATGTAAACAAGACTCCACAAGGAACTAAATGTGTCTTCCTGCTGACACCTGCTCTTATTATGGTTTGATTAATCAGAAAATAATACTTAAAAAATATTCTTTCTTTTTTAAGTTTAAATATTAGACGTGGACTTTCGAAGTCTAATGCCCTAACTTAACAGAGATAAGATGGTAAAGATCACAGTGTTACCTCTGATGAAGGCAGTATGGCCCGTCCTGATACACGGCACAGCTCTGAAGGATCCGCCTATTAAATTCAGGTACGGGGCCAAAACCCCAGATCGAGCGGCTAAAGTTATCATTATTTGTGGTGGGCGAACCGCTTTACTTGTTGGAGGACACACCGACCTTCTTTATAGAGTCTCACCCCAGTCCTCACGGGTCCTATAATAGGACGCGTCTTATATACGGGAGGATCAGGGAAGGTGGACGTGCTCTGCAGCAGATAACTTATTTGCTTCAACATTTCTAACAAATATGAAAGCCCAGCTCAAATACATATGGTTTTACTTCATCAAAGATGAACGGGAGCGGGAACGTATTTAGATTTATTTTTTTATAACCGTAGAAGGGTTACATTTCAGTCAGGCAAAAACATGTCCGTCTCATTCTGGGGTCCTCACGCTGTAAACAGTCACATTGATGCAGGACTGTTACTAGCATGGTTACCAGGATGGTTACATGAGGGGGAAATATGAAATTATATCACCGAAATATATTTATTTTGGTCATTTTAGTGTATGTGGCCTTCTCCCTATATTCTGCATACAATGTGTTCTTTAGCACTAAGGTCATTTCCCGTGTTCACAGGGTGGTGAGGAAGCCAGGTGCTACTACAGGTAATATGATGGAATGGCAGCTAGATGTCCTGCTAGCTGATCTATTCAAAGAGAAATATTAAATATAATGATAGATTTTCTTTCTTTGAACTCTTATAGGTGGCGTCAAAGCTGGAGTGGTTGCAGGAGGTGAAGAGTGGAATCCGTGGCTGGAGGAGGAGGAGGAGGATCTGTCTGCACTGAGCAAGAGAAGAGAGGCTTTCAGATGGTACCAGGAGAGACTGGACAAGAACAGACCCAAAAGATATAAAGTACAAATCTGGGGCAAAGCTGCTATAGGTAACTAAGATATTCTATCTTTCCACACGTATATTTCCATGTCCTGTGGAGGACAGGGGAGTAGGAACGTTATCTGTTATATGCAAATGTCCTTAAAAGAGAGAAAGAGAAATAAAGGCATTTATTTCTCTCTCTGTGTGTGTTTAATACAATTGACAGTGTCCCAAGTAGATGTAAGTGATATTAGATTGGTAATGTGTCAATAAGTTGAATCATCTTACCTACCTGCAGGACTTTACCTTTGGGAACATATTTTGGAAGGACCCCTGAGGCCCAGTGACAGAACTGCACAGTGGAGGGAAGGGGATGTTCAGACAGGGAAGATCGATTTCAGGTAAACCAAACTAATACACATCACTGCAGGGGTCTCCAGCTCTGCTCCTGGTTAGGTACACGCATGAAGTTTTTTTTTAGCTCCAACACTAATCTAACACACCTGGTTCTACTAATTCGCTGGCTGATCGGGTAAATTGTGTAGAATCAGATCAAATGAGTGTGGCTGGAGAAGAAAAAACTCTCCAGGAACAGGGTTAGAGACCTCATATCTACAGTATACCAACACACACACAAACACACTCTCATTTGACACACACACACACACACACACACACACACACACTCTCATTTCCCTCCTTTCTCCTTCTCTCTCCTTTCTAGTTTCTACACAGGCCCAGCAGTAGTTCAAGGGCATGTTCCTCTGGACACAGACAGTGTTGTTGTGGTGCTGAATGGCCGTGAGCAGCAGAAGATCTCCTACGCCATCAGATGGCTCCAGCACGTGCAGACCCTGGTCCAGGCTAACACGGTGGCCCACGTGGGTGTGGTCCTGCTGGGCAGCGAGCACTGCACCAACGACTGGATCAGCCCTTACTTGAAGAGGCACGGGGGCTTTGTGGATGTGCTGTTCCTGGTCTACGACAGCCCCTGGGTCAACAACAAGGATGTCTTTCAGTGGCCACTAGGAGTCGCCACGTAGGTCAACCTGCTGTCTCTAGACCAGAGGTGTCCCAATCCAGGTCCTTGAGGGCCACTGTCCTGACAGTTTTAGATGTTTCCCTGCTCCAACACACCTGATTCTAATGAATAGGGTTGTTATCAAGCACGGTGGAAGCCTGATAATTAGAACCAGGTGTGCTGGAGCAGGGAAACACCTAAAACCTTCAGGACAGCGGCCCTCAAGGACCAGGATTACCCAGCCCTGCTCTGGGTTAATGTTTGCGTGTGTCTTTGTTCATCAGCGTTTCTTGTTCAGCTGTATCTATCGCATATCATTCAGACAAACACCAAAGACGGCAATAAAAAAAACCCTGTTTACTTGTCTGGATGTAGGTACAGACAGTTCCCTGTCATCCCCCAGAACACACACATGGTGACTTCCAGCAGGCCCTTCCTTTGTAACTTCCTGGGAACCATCTACAAGAACTCGTCCAGGGAGACGCTGGTGGGAGTCCTGAAGCAGGCCGGTCTGGAGAAGGACTGCATCCTGACTGCTAGAGAGAAGTACGTCCCTGTCTCAACCTGTTAGGGTCCTAGCATTCCTGTCCAGGTTCAAGGGTCATCTTCATTCTCCCACAAGGGGGAAATGTGTTCTGCAGCCAGGGCTTATAAGAACAGAATACAAAGGACAACATTAACAACGACACGAACATGATAGCGATCAGACCTTGTACCATAAAACGGAGATGCATTCAAATACATATATTCAAGTTCCTGTATATCAATGTTATAACTACTTAACTTAACTACTTAAATACCTTTAATTAACTTAATTCCAGAGGTATGGTCATCACCTGGCCTTCTGTCTGAAGCAAGCAATGAAGTTATCCCTGTGTGTATCTCCAGTTTAGCCCTATGACTTGTCTTGGCTCCACAACATGTCTTGGTCCTTCCTCCTAGTCAAGTTAATTTGGTCTTGACCCCTTATTGCAAGCCTTCCTAATGAGATTGTGGCCCTTGTGTCTTTGTGTCAGGTGGTTGCCCCAGGAGACGGCTGACAGCCTGAGGCGCTACCAGACCGCTCTGGCTCAGAGTGAGCTCACCCTCTGTCCTGTGGGCATCAACACCGAGTGCTACCGCATCTACGAGGCCTGCTCCCTCGGCTCCGTCCCTGTGGTGGAGGACGTCCAGACCCCAGGGGGGTGCTCCGCCGGGGGGGCCAGTTCCCCGCTACGCCTCCTGAAGGAGGCTCAAGCCCCCTTCATCTACGTCCAGGACTGGAGGGAACTGCCTGACCTTCTGGAGAGGGAGAGGAGGATGAGCTTGGAGGAGAGGAGGGAGAGGAGGAGGAGGCTGCTGGAGTGGTACAGTAACTTCCGTGTGCAGATGAAGGACAGGTTCACTGAGGTCTTAGAGGAGGCCTTCTTTAAAAACTTGTGAGGGGGTCACAGCTCTGGCAGAGAGGTGAGGTGAACATGAGGTGCTTCAGTCATTTATCCTGTGTACAGTATCAACCATGTTGTCAAAAGCACTTTCTCCACACAAGGCTAACCTCTAAATAGTAATTAGGCTGACAAAGTGACCCGTGTAGAGTACAGGGAGAGAAGTATTTTGTTTTAGCAAATAGGCCCATACATGTTTTGTTTTCTATTCAGTGGTCTCTTAGTTTATTGTACTGTCAGTAAAATACAAAAGTCATATTACTTATGTCGCTCTCTATGAAACTATGTACCAGTTTATGTATTAAAGCATTTTTACAATATGTTGCCGTTGTCATTCTGTTGATGTGAAGAGAGAAACGTTAACTACATCGCTTGCACAAAGTTATAAGGTTTCACTTTCCATAGAGTATGTACATAAAACAGACCACTAGATGGAGACACCAGACTAGGACCGCCATGGTCTGGTGGATGAATACTGTTGCAAAGGTAAGGATTTTTTCTTCTCTTTTCTTTCTTTTTTTAAGAAACGACAGAACTCAGTGTTTCAAAGCCATTTGAAATGACAGGAAAATCTAATGCACATTTCTGAATGGATCTCAAACTTCAATAATCATTTATTTAAGCTTCCTCTGTGCTTATTCTGCTTCCCAGTGGAAGCAATTTTAGGTATTTATTTATTTTTAATCGAGAAAATAAACTTAAAGAGACAATAGGGACACATTATGCAATGTCTCCCCATTAAAAAGCCACCATGGACAAACATACAAGGGCCAAAAAACTAAAACTATCCTGGGAATAAAACTTTTTGAAAACGGTCAATGCGTGTCCTGTTTCTTCTGTACAGTATGAGCCTTAATAAGGCCCTTATGAACCCTCCCTCCCTCCTCACTGCCTCTCCACCTCCAGGCAGGCAGAGAGAGTGAGGCAGGCAGTGTGAGGCAGGGAGTGTGAGACAGGCAGTGTGAGGCAGGCAGTGTGAGGCAGGCAGTTAGAGGCAGGCAGTGAGAGGCAGGGAGTGAGAGGCAGGGAGTGTGAGGCAGGGAGAGTGAGGCAGGGAGTGTGAGGCAGGGAGAGTGAGGCAGGGAGTGCGAGGCAGGGAGAGTGAGGCAGCTGCGGGCTCTGCTGTTGGCCTGGACTGGCTGGGGGGAGAAGCCACACATACTGCTGTTCTGCCAAGTCCATCGACTGAATCTCTCCACCAGAATGGCTGCGGTGTGTTCAAGACCTGCTTTATAGAAGGACTTAGGTCTCCGCAGGGGGGGTTTGGATCTGGCTTTTCAGGAGGATTCATGCTGTTGAGTCCCGCTAGACCCGCTCCACATCTCCGCTAGACCCGCTCCACATCTCCGCTCCTCCCGCTCCACATCTCCGCTCCTCCCGCTCCACATCCCCGCTCTTCTCTCTCTTTTTCTCCATTTAAATCAAGATTCCTCACAGACCTCAAACGTGTGGACGGAAGACAATGGACTAAACTTGTACTATTCGAGTCATTTTCTTTTTTTTGTAGAGAAAAGGGACACAATTCTCTCCCTAATTTGGGAAGTTATCTTGTGTATTTATGTGTATTTTCTTGCCTTTAGTGGAAACAGTGTGATGTCCACAAGTGAACCAGTTGTTGCTTAAAGTTTCCAGCCACTGAGCCTCTCTGAATCAGCTTTAAAATGTCGAACACACCCAAGTTCAAAAAGGATAAAGAAATCATCGCCGAGTATGAAAGTCAAGTTAAAGGTGAGTTATGATTCTGATTTAAGGGTAACATTGCATTGTCAATCATTTCATTTCAACATTAGTGCAACATTAGTAGCCGAGGTCCTTCTTTCGAGGAAGCCTGGAAGACCAGCCTACCACATCTGAAAATACTTTGCTGGTCGATGAATTTAGGCTTAAAGTGTGTGTGAGGGCCATCTTGTTTCATATTATTACAGAATGCAAATATATATAACCTCGATATCTGGTGTGACTTCTTTCATCTTTCATCAAACTTCACGGCTGCTTATTCTCCTGAGTCGTGTGTGGTTGAGCCCTTTCAACTTCATGATTTTGAGCTCAATTGAACTGTAGCTTGTGTGTGTGTGTGTGTGTGTGTGTGTGTGTGTGTGTGTGTGTGTGTGTGTGTGTGTGTGTGTGTGTGTGTGTGTGTGTGTGTGTGTGTGTGTGTGTGTGTGTGTGTGTGTGTGTGTGTGTGTGTGTGTGTGTGTGTGTGTGTGTGTGTGTGTGAACCTAAGAACTGATTTGAACACTTTAGTTTGGCTTTGGGTCCTTAGCATTACCAGCTGAACAGGTTGATCATGGAGCAGATCCTGTAAATGTTCATCTGCCTGCAACCTTTGAGGTTTCTGCTCCTCCGTAACCATGGGGATTGGCCCCGGGCCCCAGGGAAGTGTGTGCTCGAGCGCTGTTAGCGAGCACGAGGAATACCGTATTATGTTATCTTAATATATTGAACGTCTCCATACCAAACCTCCAACCCTGGGGGCAGGAGCGTGTGTTTTAGATGGTGAGGAGGGGTGGGGTTGTGGTGGGGTGATGGTGGTGGTGGAGGGGGGGGGGGATGGGGGTGGTGGTGGGGGGTACTCGGGGAATTACGAGATTGTGTGTGCTTGAGTTGCAGCTCTCTTTTGGCAGGAATGTGCCCCCCCCCCGCCCCCCCCTGTCCTGTGATGACCAAGGTATTTCAGCCTGTAATAGACGGTGATGCCTCGTCATGGGGAAGGCTGGAGGGGGGGCTGCCAGCCTGCCTGCCTGCCTGTCTGTCTGTCTGTCTGCCTGTCTGCCTGCCTGCCTGCCTGTCTGCCTGTCTGCCTGTCTGTCTGCCTGCCTGCCTGCCTGTCTGTCTGTCTGTCTGTCTGTCTGTCTGTCTGTCTGCCTGCCTGCCTGCTGCGTGTCATGTACAGCCAGCCAGTTGCGGGTCATAATAACACACGGATACAATGAAGAACATGGAAAGACGCCCTGGTTGTTGCCAATAGATATCAGAGTCCTGCAGAGATGAACAGTCATTCTCCTGTTGTTGGTTTGACACGCCATGAAATAGGAGCTGAACAGAGAATCTGTTGTGGTGTTTTACAGTATTTGCATGGCACAGTAACTGTCGGTGTATATTGATGTCTTCTTTGCATTTCAAATCCTCCTTGACTTCAGGTCTGATCGTTCAGGTTCTCATGTGGGCCATAAACTATCTGGTCATATCGTTTTTTGAGTTTTCATGGATTTTCACTGTAACTTTTGATAAAGTAAATCAAATGGATTTACTACCTAGATGTCAGCTGTTTCCCATTGTCCTGAACTGTGTGCTGGACTGAACCACTGGGCCGTGTTGGGGGGGGGGGGGGGGTTCTCTGTAGTGGTGGAGCCAGAGGCTTGTCTGCTGCAGTCGTCCATTATTCTGGAGCAATGTTTGATATCTGCAGGTTCCCTCCCCCACCCCTCTCTCTCTCTCTCTCTCTCTCTCTCTCTCTCTCTCTCTCTCTCCCCCATCTCTCTTTATCTCCCTGTATTTTTATATTATAACCTGTTACTCTGAGTGCTGTACTGTACCCTGCTACTGTAACAAACAGCAGTTTCCCCACTGCAGGACAGATAATGCATCATCTTATCTTATCTTTCTTTCCTGACAAGCTTGCTGGCTCTGTCTGACTGACGATTATTCCAGTCAATAGTTTGGAAGTATTTAAATCCCCTCGTCATCCTGCTGCAGCGTGCTGTTCTCCATCCAGAGCCTAGTCTGTCAGTCACATTACATTCTCTTCTGAAGGATTTATCCAGGGGAAGCCTTTTCACTGCATGGAAACGGTATTAAACTCTGATTCTGCTTATTCAAGGTTAGGAAAAAACACTGCAAAACAGCCTACAGCTTCTCAAATCTTTAATGTTCTGTGTGTGTGTGTGTGTGTGTTTGTTGAGTCTGAGTTTAAGCGTGTTTTATATCAGATGTCAGGTAAACAGAAGCGTATCAGCAGTTAAGAAGCACGAGGCAAGCAAACACTGGGTTGCCATGGGTGACCTGAGGTTGTGACTCACTCAGCCTGTCTCCAGGGTCTCTACGAGCTGTTGACAGGGGCTCTGGACCCTGCTGTCGCTAAGGTTACCCCCAGAGAAGCTCCCCCTATCTTCCTGTCCCTTCCACATAAGCACGCACACACATACCACCACGTACACACACATGCATAGCTACACACACATACATAAAGAGCTTTGGGACGCCCCGCTGGCTGTGAGGCATGAGTCATGGCCTTTCCACATGACAATGGCTGCTAGACTGACATGCAGGGAGAGACACACACTGGTCTGACACTAACAGACTGGATCAGCCTCACACTAACAGACTGGATCAGCCTCACACTAACAGACTGGATCAGCCTCACACTAACAGACTGGATCAGCCTCACACTAACAGACTGGATCAGCCTCACACTCACAGACTGGATCAGCCTCACACTAACAGACTGGATCAGCCTCACACTAACAGACTGGATCAGCCTTACACTCACAGACTGGATCAGCCTCACACTAACAGACTGGATCAGCCTCACACTCACAGACTGGATCAGCCTCACACTAACAGACTGGATCAGCCTCACTCTCACAGACTGGATTAGCCTCACACTAACAGACTGGATTCATTTGTATTTATTTTATTTATGTATTTGACTTTGAGGCCTATTTATTACCAGCCAGCCTGTTTACTCTTGGGTTTCTTGAAAGCACAGTGTCTATTTAGACACTGAGGACAACAGCTTCCATGCTAATGAGAGGAAACAGTGGAGTTATGCTGTCCCAGGGAACAGGATTTACTGTGCTGGTATTAACTGACCTGTCACATGACTAATCATGGTGCGTACACTCCTCTCCTGGTGAAGGCCTGGGCCTGGCCAGGGTCAGCCCCTCAGGACCTAGTCTAAATCTCACCCCCGCAACGTTCCTGCTGCAACACGCACACACACACACACACACACACACTGTCCCTCTCACACTCTCCCCGCCTCACACTCGCCTCACCATCTGCCTTGCTCTTCTTTTACTGCAGTTTGTCACCTTGCCGGCCTGAGTGTGTCGTGTGTGTGTGTGTGTGTGTATATGTGTGTGTGTGACTGTGTGTGTGTGTTGGAGCATGGGGAGTTATTGACGGGACCATCTGCAGCCTCTCGCCCTCTCTACTGTTTAATAAACTCAGCCAAGTCCTGGTAAAGCCCCCCGCCCCCTCTGAGTCTTTCTCTCCAGCCACAAAGGCCCCCAGGACCCCCCAGCACACTGGCACCTCCCCACGTGTAAACCCCCCAACGCTGGCCCCCGGCCCCCCACCAGGCCTGGTCCCACCCCGGACCAAACAATGGGAGGGGAACCTAGTGTCCCTGTGTCAGAAGTGGCGGAGGCTGGGGAGAGTGGGGGAGAGCACAGTTATTGTCATGGCTGTAACTGATACTGACAGAATTCAGTTCTATAAAAAGGTCTAATGTAAAGCTCATGGCTAACCTGTTTGCTGTTTTACCAGCCGCACACACTGGGAGGTGTTGGGGCAGGACTGAGCCAGGAGGAGGGGCCTGGTAGGAGCTCTTATCTGATCTGGGAGTTAAACTGAAACTGCGGGAGAGACAGGAGGAGGAGAGACAGGAGGAGGAGAGACAGGAGGAGGAGAGAGACAGGAGGAGGAGAGAGACAGGAGGAGGAGAGACAGGAGGAGGAGAGACAGGAGGAGGAGAGACAGGAGGAGGAGAGAGACAGGAGGAGGAGAGACAGGAGGAGGAGAGACAGGAGGAGGAGAGACAGGAGGAGGAGAGGCAGGAGGAGGAGAGGCAGGAGGAGGAGAGGCAGGAGGAGGAGAGACAGGGGGAGGAGAGACAGGAGGAGGAGAGACAAGAGGAGGAGAGAGACAGGAGGAGGAGAGGCAGGAGGAGGAGAGAGACAGGAGGAGGAGAGACAGGAGGAGGAGAGGCAGGAGGAGGAGAGGCAGGAGGAGAGACAGGAGGAGGAGAGACAGGAGGAGGAGAGACAGGAGGAGGAGAGACAGGGGACAGGGCTCCCCTGAGGTCTGGCATTCTGATTTCTCTGACCTAACTACAGACATGGAGACAGAAGTACAGAGACAGGCAGACAGACAGAGAGGCAGGCAGCCAGACAGGCAGGCAGGCAGGCAGCCAGACAGGCAGACAGACAGCAGCAGCTCAGTGTCACAGTGTCTCACTGCAGATCAAGAGGCTGATGACTTGACTTCCTGTGCGTGAGTCCTGCTTCAGATGAATCCAGAATAGATCCATTACTATTAGGTGGCTCATTTCATTCAGTGTCTGGATGGTGTTTGTGTGATGGGGGTTAGCTCTAAGCTGTTTCTGTGTTTTGTGGTAAAGAGAGCTTTCAAGACATGTAATCATCCTAGATATCCTAGATACCCTCTCCCCTCCTTGCTGCCACACACAGCTCTGACCTGCTCAGGTAACTGATCTGCTCGGCTCTGGTTGGTTAATGAACTTGATTACCCAGGCATGTCATGTGTCAGGTCACAAAGTCATCTGGTGCATTATTGATGTGTTGAGATCTTGAAGTGTCTGTCTCTATGAGGTGAATGGACCCAGATGGGATCCTGTCAGATTCCTCTCTGCTCACGCTCAAACCAGCGCTCTACCTGGAAGCCCCTCCAACATGTTGACCCTGCACACGACAGCACAGTCCTGTAGGTTCACCCATAGACATGTATAACGAATGTCTATGGGTTTCTAATGTCTAGGGGTTCTGTCTATGGGTTCACCCACCACAGCTCCTGGATCACCAACCTCCCCTAACCTCTCACTGGCTTCACCTCCCCCTCCCCCTGTCCCCTCCCCCTGTCCCCGTCCCCTTCCACCCTCCCCCGTACCCCTCCCCCTGACCTCTTCCTCCTCAGCGATGCAGAGGAGGATTTATCTTCAGATCCTGGTGACCCCACCCACTCCCCCCCCTTCCCTCTCTCCATCTTTATCCCCTGCTGACCTCCTGACCTGAGGAGGATGGGGACCCCCTCACCCCCCTCACCCCCACCCCACCCCCAGGCAGGGCTGCTGCCAGGAGATTAGACTGGCTGAAAGTAGCACGCTACCTATGCTGCTTGGAGCTGGGATGGGCCTGGACTGCAGATTAAAATAGAGCTGATCTATTTGGTTTTGAGGTGGAGGCTGAGACTAGAGTTAATGTGCTAAGGTTGGGGCTGGGGCTGAGGTTTGGGCTGCGGTTTGGGCTGGGGCTAGCCTGGGGCTGGGGCTGAGGTTTGGGCTGGAGCTGGGATTGGGGCTGAGGTTTGGGCTGGGGCTGAGGTTGGGGCTGGGATTGGGGCTGAGGTTGAGGCTGGGGCTTTAGGTGAGGCATGTCTTTTTAAAAAGCAGTGGTAATGGAGATGTCACCCAAAGGTCAGGTCTCCTTTGTGTCTGCTAAGCCTGATTGATTACAGCTTGGAGCCACGGCTCTGTCTGTCCTTCATCCCAGCTCACAGTGCATCTCCTCAGCAGCATCTGAGGCAGGCTGGAGGCTGGAGGCTGGAGGCTGGAGGCTGGAGGTGGCTGCTCTGCTGCTACCCTGCAAGCCTCCCTCAGCGCTCTGACTGTTGTGGTCTCCAGGCCTGGTCTGAGTCTGGCCCTGCCCTGCCTCCCCTCCCCTCCTCTCCCAGCCCCCCTCCTCCCACCAGCCTTCCTCCCCCACTCCCATCGGCACGCCTTCCCTGGAAGCCAGACACAGGGCTAAGCTTCCAGACTCGGATGTGTGTGTGCATAGCAGACCACGGAAATAAGAGCCGGTTACAGATAGAGATCTGTGTGCCATATTCCACCCCCCACGCCTCTCGCACGCACACACACACACACTGTCCTCTGCTTGCGGTCACACATGGAGAAGTGGTTAGTCAGAGGCAAAGCTCTCCTTTGGTCATCTGTGATTCAAAGTCTCTGCCCTCCCTCCCTCTCTTCATGCTATTTCGGGGTTATGGAGACGTAAGAGTCCTCTGCAATCAGGTCTCAACGATGCTCCAAAACTGGGCTGAACTCATTCACAGACCCTCTCAGACTGGATCTAGTGTTGGACAGTAGAACGTTCATGAAGTCAAGAAGCCCCCCCTTCCCTACAATAGCTGTAGGAACACCTCCTCTGCCCTCCCCGATGAGGACGTGGGTCACATGCTAAGTAAACGCTGCCCACAGCTGAACCTGAAACCCCAGTTCTCCTGGGTGAACCTCCTGACTGGGATATGGAGCATGGAGAGTCTGGGTCCAGTCAACATGCCCTAACCCTTATGTTGTCTTAGGGGTCTCCCTCCCCCTCTCTCCTCATCCCTATCGCCCCTCCTTCTATCCCCTCTCCCCCTCCCCCTCTTCCTCCCTCATCATGACATGCAGTGCGCTGCCCTTTGTCCTCTTCTGTCCACTTTCCTCCACCCCCACCATGACCCTTGACCTCAGACCCCTGCGGCCTCATTCCACCCCCTGGCTGTGTGTGTGTGTGTGCGCACCAGGTGATTTCTTGGTGGACGGAGCTGGCAGCCTTTCGTGGTTGTGTTTTGGTGGTTGTGTTTAGTGAATGGCTTTCAGCTTTGCTGCTGAATAATTCATCTGTTGAAACCTTTACACAAGGTTAGGTAATGACTTCCTTGTTCCATAATTGAAGGAACAAGCACAGCTCACATACGTGTCTTCATATCTCTGGAGACAGACACAGTCAGGAACACAGCACAGCTCACATACGTGTCTTCATATCTCTGGAGACAGACACAGTCAGGAACACAGCTCAGGTACATGTCTTCATATCTCTGGAGACAGACACAGTCAGGAACACAGCTCAGGTACATGTATTCATATCTCTGGAGACAGACACAGTCAGGAACACAGCACAGCTCACATACGTGTCTTCATATCTCTGGAGACAGACACAGTCAGGAACACAGCTCAGGTACGTGTCTTCATATCTCTGGAGACAGACACAGTCAGGAACACAGCTCAGGTACGTGTCTTCATATCTCTGGAGACAGACACAGTCAGGAACACAGCACAGGTACATGTCTTCATATCTCTGGAGACAGACACAGTCAGGAACACAGCACAGGTACATGTCTTCATATCTCTGGAGACAGACACAGTCAGGAACACAGCACAGGTACATGTCTTCATATCTCTGGAGACAGACACAGTCAGGAACACAGCTCACATACGTGTCTTCATATCTCTGGAGACAGACACAGTCAGGAACACAGCTCAGCTCAGGTACGTGTCTTCATATCTCTGGAGACAGACATAGTCAGGAACACAGCTCAGGTACGTGTCTTCATATCTCTGGAGACAGACACAGTCAGGAACACAGCACAGCTCAGGTACGTGTCTTCATATATCTGGAGACAGACACAGTCAGGAACACAGCACAGGTACATGTCTTCATATCTCTGGAGACAGACACAGTCAGGAACACAGCACAGCTCAGGTACGTGTCTTCATATCTCTGGAGACAGACACAGTCAGGAACACAGCTCAGCTCAGGTACGTGTCTTCATATATCTGGAGACAGACACAGTCAGGAACACAGCTCAGCTCACGGCTGCTGCTGAAGACACTAGATACCTTTTGAAGCACACTGTTCCAGATGGTGCTTTTTGATGATGTCATGGTAGACCCTTACACTGTCACTTAATCCAGGTGATGCAATGCATTCTTTCTTCTTCTACGGCCTGTCTGGTGTTTTGGGGGCCAGGGGGATGTGCTGTGTATGATGTGCTGTGTGCAGAGCGCTGTGTGTGGTGTGCTGTCACTACACTGCCACCAGCCTGCTTAAAAAAAAGGTGAAATAAAGAAATCAAAGGAGGAGTAAGAGAGAAAGGTTCTGTAGCAGGGCTCCTAAAGTAGGTTTCTGGGTGAAGAGCTGGCAGGAGAACAGAGGAGACACTTCCTGTGTCCTGATGAAAGCACCTGGATGTTTGAGCACTAACCTGGAAATGGTCTTCTTTTGGAAGCAGACAGACTCTTTAATGGGATAACCAGGGGCCAGATCAGGGCTGGGGGAGCTGCCCTACTTAAGCCCGATGACAGACACGGTGATGTTGAGACAGTTCCGCTCATCATTTGCTTCACGACTGAAAGCCAACGTGAAGAATAATGAGGAAAATACATGGAGATGGAATGCATGTGGAAAGTGCAGATTGGCTTTGTAGCGCCATAGCTGACTGGATGAATGCTTCTCTGTTGCGTTTACTTGTTAACACTGGTCCTCTTGTCAGTTCCTTACATTGTGAGTGTGTGTGTGTGTGTGTGTGTGTGTGTGTGTGTATGTGTGTGTGTGTGTGTGTGTGTGTGTGTGTGTGTGTGTGTGTGTGTGAGCCTGTGAGCCTGTGAGCCTGTGTGTGTGTGTGAGCCTGTGTGTGTGTGTGTGTGTGTGTGTGTATGTGAGCCTGTGAGTGTGTGTGTGTGTGTGTGTGTGTGTGTGTGTGTGTGTGTGTGTGCGTGCGTGCGTGCGTGCGTGTGTGTGAGAGTGCGTGAGTGTGTGTTTACCCAGATGCTTGCAGACAGGGCCAGCGTTGTGGTGGTCATATATCTTCCTTTTTAATCAGGCGGTGCAGAGGCAGCCTCTGTCTCCACAGGGGTCCTGGGATTTGTTGTTTTTAATGGTGTGTCAGGATGAGGCTGATGTATGGTCACCTGGGCCAGCGTGGCCACGTGGCCACGTCCTGAGACATGCACGTACACGCACGCACACACGACACACACCACACACACTATGCACACCATACACATCATACACACTATACACACACATTCTGTGTGACTGTTGGCCAACTGCGAGTCTACACCACAGAATAGAGCCACAAAGGAGAGTGTCTGTAAGGTGATATGCTGCCCCTCCCTCCCTCCCCTCCCCCTCCCTCTCCTTTTCTCCCTCTCCATTCTAATCTTTGAAGTATACAGATGGATTAACTCAGATTTGGGGTTAACATGGTCAAAGAGGTTTGTGGTAAAAACCAACCTCACCTGCTTTAGCTGGCTGAATGAGTGAGCTTCTACTAGACAACGGTGCAAGCAAACAACCTGGGCTTCCTTCTCTCTGTCCTCCCTGTCCTCTGTCCTCCCTGTCCTCTCTGTCCTCCATGTCCTCTCTCTCCTCCCTGTCCTCTCTGTCCTCCCTGTCCTCTCTGTCCTCCATGTCCTCTCTCTCCTCCCTGGCCTCTCTCCTCTCTCCTCCCTGGCCTCTCTCCTCCCTGGCCTCTCTCCTCTCTCCTCCCTGGCCTCTCTCCTCCCTGGCCTCTCTCCTCCCTGGCCTCTCTCCTCTCTCCTCCCTGGCCTCTCTCCTCCCTGGCCTCTCTCCTCCCTGGCCTCTCTCCTCTCTCCTCCCTGGCCTCTCTCCTCCCTGGCCTCTCTCCTCTCTCCTCCCTGGCCTCTTTCCTCTCTCCTCCCTGGCCTCTCTCCTCCCTGGCCTCTCTCCTTTCTCCTCCCTGGCCTCTCTCCTCCCTGGCCTCTCTCCTCCCTGGCCTCTCTCCTCCCTGGCCTCTCTTCTCCCTGGCCTCTCTCCTCTCTCCTCCCTGGTCTCTCTCCTCTCTCCTGCCTGGCCTCTAGATCGTTGCTGTCTCGCATGCCGTGCGAAGGGTTGACACCTGGGAGCACACAGCCCTCCTCACACCCACCTGGCCTCAGACTCTCCCCTCTCCCCCTCCTCATCCCCCCCTCCCCCCTCCTCCCCCACCTCTCTGTTAGCATGTTGTCAGATGTGATGACAAGCACTCAGCTACAGACACAGAGCAACTCACTGTGTGGTCTGTGTGGATTCTGCCTGTCTGTCTGGGTAGCTCTCTCTACCTCTGTCTCTATCTCTCTCTCTCTCTCCATCTCTCTCTCCATCTATCTCTCTCTCTCCCTCTCTCTCTCCCTCTCTCTCTCTCTCTCTCTCTCTCTCTTTATCTATCTGTCTCTCTCTCTCAATTTCCTTTTCCTGTTCTCCAACGCCCTGTCTCTCCCCCCACTCCTCTCTCTGCTGTGGTCTGTGTGTATCCCATCTCTCTGTACTACAGGAAAACTCCAGGGTCACATCAGGCATTGGCAATCCCAATAATCCGATTGGCTATGGGGCTGTTAAATGGATTATGATGGTAATTGTACAGTGAGACTGAGCCTCTATTGACAAACACACAAAGCAGCTAACAAACATGCATCCCAGATCCTAGATTCACCCATCAGACAAGGACACAGTGTTAGTTCCTGTCAAAGCATTTCCAGTGGAATCAATAGTGCCTTTTAGACGAGGGAACCAATTTAGTTTTGTGGGTGAGTCTTTGGTCGTGTCTGTGACTTACAGTGTTAGTACGACATGCTTTTTAGGACCCGCTGCTGTGTGTGTGTTAAGGTGTGTATGTGTGTTTAGGTGTGTGTCTTCAGCTGGGCTGGTTCTCTGTGTTCAGCAGCTGTTCCTTTGGAGATAAGACTCTCTCATCCACCAGCTTTCTCACCCCTTGTCTCTCACAGACATCACATCCAGACTAGGCTGGGATTCATCAGAGCTACATGAGCTGCAGGTCTAGGTTACTGCAGGTCTAGGTGGCTGCAGGTCTAGGTTACTGCAGGTCGAGGTGGCTGCAGGTCTAGGTTACTGCAGGTTGAGGTGGCTGCAGGTCTAGGTTAGTGCAGGTCTAGGTAGTTGCAGATCTAGGTAGCTGCAGGTCTAGGTTACTGCAGGTCTAGGTTACTGCAGGTCTAGGTTACTGCAGGTCTAGGTTACTGCAGGTCCAGGTTACTGAAGGTCTAGGATAAGTCCAGTGTTCTTTGTCTGCTTGAACCTGCTGTTTGACTGAGCTCAATCAAAAACCTGAAACCACACTTCCTGTGAAGGTCTCTTTCATGTGGGTCAGAGCTGGAGGGAGGGAGGGAGGGAGGGAGGGAGGGAGGGAGGGAGGGAGGGAGGGAGGGAGGGAGGGAGGAATGAGAAGGAAAACACAAGTGGAACACATTGTTTTTCTCCGCTGTTTTTGGGGGATATGGTACAAATCATGGAGGAATGGGAACTGTGTCCCATGTGGTTTTACTCTAGTGTTTACGCTTGTCTGAAGTTCTCCAGATTAATGGACTTCCCTCCTCTGCCTCATGTTGGCTAGTCTGGTCTCTGTCTCTGGCACATGTGAGCTCACACAGTCTACATGACAGGTCTGGAGGATGAGAAGCTCAAGTGGTACATCTGAAACATTGTAGAATATCGTTACTTCAGAGGATGTAGGCATTTCCAAGACAACTGGTCCAACTGTTCCACCATCACAGAGACCTGGAAAAACTGTTCTATCATGTATCATATCCCATAATAACCTCAGAGGTGAAGTAGTGAACCCCACCCGACCCCTGGTTGCCATGGAAACAGGTGTTACCCCCCCAAAAAAAACAACTTCAGTCATGTTGACTTTGGTCATATGAGGACCAGTCAACTGATGTGGAGTAAGAAAAGAAAGAGAGCAAAGAAAGACATGTCTCTCTCTCTCTCTCTCTCCCTCTCTCTCTCTCTCTCTCTCTCTCTCTCTCTCTCTCTCTCGCTCTCTCTCTCTTCACAACATCATCATCACATCAGCCTCTCTCCTACATTCTCCCTGTCTCCTCCATGTATCTCTGGAGCCATGGTAACAATGGGCTGTGATGTCATTTCCCAGATCATTTTTGGGATCTGGGTGAACAGGACTGTAGATACCGCACTGCCAGGCTGCAGACCCCCAGTTCGTCTGCTGACGAGGCCCAGCAGACAGCACCACAGAGGGGCTGGATGTGAACACGCCACCGCTCTCTCTGTCAAGTTCCGCTGGAACCTCCAGGAATGCCTCATGTCCCCAGGAGCAGATTTAGACGTCGCCTCCTTGGTCAGGTTTGCGGTTTCAGCTCTGCTACCTCAAACACTGATATTTTTACCAAAATACAAGGTCCCAAAGGTGGTGATGGTGGGCCTGTCAGGACAGGCCGGGGGCCCAGGGCGAGCTAGCTGAGAAGGGGACCAGGTGCAAGGCAGACACATGAGCTCCATCCCCTCAAACACCTTTCCATCACTGCTCTTCCCAAAACAACAAGTACAATGGGAGCCTGGATGTTTGGATCAGTGTCATTTTTCAGCTTTGGGAAGGGAGGGGGGGGGGGGGGGAGGGGAGAGGGGCGGTTGGTATATCTTGAGATATGCAGCAATGGTATTTCCCAAACAACCTGATTCAGCAAGAATCTGTACTGGGGGAGTTATAACTGTATAGTTTCTGAAGAATATTTTTCTCATCTCTGGCAACTACCCCCCCCCCAACACCCCCACGGACCAGTAGAGGAGCCTGAACACAGGCTGTTGTGTCCATAGCCAGTAGTAGAGCTGGATACGACCCTGCAGCTGAATAAACAACATGGCTGCTTATTTCTCCCACCAGTTAGCCTCTAAAGCAACCTTCTGCTGTTTGGCTTGGCCCTGCTGGACCCCCTCTTGCAGGCCACAGTGTGGTGATGGACGAACACGTTCCTACACACACACACACACACACACACACACACCGTCTCACACACACCGTCTCACCCACCCCTGAGCCTGGAGCAGGAGTTGTGCCTCCTTTGAGCTGTTGCCCTAGCGACTGTGGCTAGTTGGCAGAGATGAAATAGCACTGATGGCAGCTTATTAGTTTGCAGTTATTGCTTGTGATGAGACATTAAACTAATGACTGTGCTGAACAGGCTTGGTGTCTCTCATGTCACAGAAGAGAGAGCGCTCATCTGTCAGATATAGCACCCAGACAGTCATGAGCTAACCAGCTAATGTGGTCGTCTTTGCTACGGTGCAGCTTCTAGATCCCTGAGCTTGGCTGGGATGGTGTTAAGGCCCTGCAGGGATTTGAACCTAGAAACCCAGAGTCTGGGAGCAGGAAGGAACCCAGTCCAGCAAGGCGGTGGAACAAAGGAACCAGAGGCTATCCAGCAGAACAGTATGTGTTCTGTATGTGTGCCTGTGTGTGTTCCTGTGTGTCCGGGTTGTGTGTAGAGTATGTGGTCTGTGTGTACACAGTGTGTGTGTGTGTGTGTGTGTGTGTGTGTGTGTGTGTGTGTGTGTGTGTGTGTGTGTGTGTGTGTGTGTGTGTGTGTGTGTGTGTGTGTGTGAGTGTGTGCGCACTAGGAGGCAGTGACAGAATAATAGTAGTTCACAGGCCTTTACTCCCTGGGGACAGTGATATGGTTGCAGCAACAAACAAACACCCCCAGCCGCCCCTTCTCTCTCTCTCTCTCTCTCTCTCTCTCTCTCTCTCTCTCACTCACTCACTCTCTCTCTCTCTCTCTCTCTCTCTCTCTCTCTCTCACACAAACTGTCACACACAGACAGACTGTTTAAACATGTCAGTCCAAAAGCATGCAAATTTGTGCCGAGCATAACTCCAGCATCATGCTGCCAGTGTTTTCACACTAGATATAAAAGGCTGTTAGCATCTCTGGCCTGTGATGCCTGCTTGCTTTGGACCGGGCCTGTGGGACGAGGCCGCTTCCAATGTTCTTGGCTGTCTTACTAACATTCCAATGTTGTGGGGACACTCATAGCTAAGTTACCAAGATATCAAGCTATGAGGACACAAGTTCTCTAGCTAGGGTACGAGTTTAGGACACTAGTTCTCTAGCTAGGGTACAAGTTTAGGACACAAGTTCTCTAGCTAAGGTACCAGTTTAGGACACTAGTTCTCTAGCTAGGGTACAAGTTTAGGACACTAGTTCTCTAGCTAAGGTACCAGTTTAGGACACTAGTTCTCTAGCTAGGGTACAAGTTTAGGACACTAGTTCTCTAGCTAAGGTACCAGTTTAGGACACTAGTTCTCTAGCTAGGGTACAAGTTTAGGACACTAGTTCTCTAGCTAAGGTACCAGTTTAGGACAGTAGTTCTCTAGCTAAGGTACCAGTTTAGGACACTAGTTCTCTAGCTAAGGTACCAGTTTAGGACACTAGTTCTCTAGCTAAGGTACCAGTTTAGGACACTAGTTCTCTAGCTAAGGTACCAGTTTAGGACACTAGTTCCCTTAGCTAAGGTACCAGTTTAGGACACTAGTTCCCTTAGCTAAGGTACCAGTTTAGGACACTAGTTCTCTAGCTAAGGTACCAGTTTAGGACACTAGTTCTCTAGCTAAGGTACCAGTTTAGGACACTAGTTCCCTTAGCTAAGGTACCAGTTTAGGACACTAGTTCTCTAGCTAAGGTACCAGTTTAGGAGGCTAGTTCCCTTAGCTAAGGTACCCGTTTAGGACACTAGTTCCCTTAGCTAGGGTACCAGTTTAGGTACCAGTTTAGGTCCCTTAGCTAAGGTCCCAGTGTACGAGGCTGTGAGGACACCAGTTCTCTGGCTGGTGAAGGTTCCCAGAGGGAGACTGGAGCCTCTCTCTCCCAGGGTGATGTCATCCTGGACGTGACTGGCATCTCCAGTAGCGAGCAGCACCGACCCGCTACTATTCTGTGACAGCATGAGCTAACGATGGTGACTCACTCCAACAACGTGTGTGTGTGTCAGATTGACACTCTGACACACCGTGATAGAGAGGCTGACATCTAAGACCATGAATGGTTCTTTAGGCCTGTAGTGATATCATGGAGCTGTGCTGTAACACTACAACTTTACACACACACACACAACCTCCCCCAGAATATATATATTCTGAGCTCTGAGCAGTTGAGTACCCCCCCCCCCCCCCCCTCCCCTCATGGGCCCTGTGTTGGGGCTACATCAGGTGCTGCTGATGGCAGTGATGGGTCTGCTGCTACATGGAGGTATCACCAGGTTAGCTTGAGAACAGCTCAGCCTAGTACAGCCTGCCCTACATAGAGGCTGGCAGAGATGGACTACATCACATTTACATTCAGCAGACGCTCTTATCCAGAGCGACTTACAGCAAGTTCAGGCACCGAGGCAAGTAGGGTGCCTTTCCCAAGGACACAGTGTCATGTTGGCACAGCTGGGGGGTTTGAACCAGGGACTTTCTGATTACTGTAGTCCTTCAGACTAGGAGGAACAGAGGAATGAATCTGCAGGACGTTTCTAACTGGAAAAAACAGGGATTTCTGTGTGTTTGTGTATGCCTGACTCTGAATGGCCTGTTTCCTAGTAGTAGAGAGTGTGTGTTTGTGTGACAAAGCGTCCAAGCTGTGCTGAGAAGGTCACCGCTGTGGGTCAGGATCTAGATCTGCTGACACAGATACATAGGGCCCGGCCATCAAAGGCAACTCACAGTTAGCAACAATTTGGACTTTTTTTTTGTTGCCCTCTGTGAATATACAGGGATATGGGAAGCATGTGTTGTGTGCTCTTCAAAGGGTGGGCTTGGATGGAACCGAGCCTGAACAAAGGGGGCTTTGGTTCAAACTGAATGCCACAAAGACCTCAGGCTTCTCTTTCATTGTCCTTGTGCACCCCCCCCCCCCTCCGCCCCCCACCCCCCCCTGTCTACATGCCAATGCATGCACCCCCCTCTCCATTTTGCATGCCACTGAGTGAGAGTCAGAAGGGAGACAGAGAAGGACAGAGGGAGGGAGGGAGGTGAGAGAAAGAGGCAGAGCTGATGTTAGTTCAAACCACCTGCCACAACCATTGACTTGTTTCAGGTCCTCTGGTTCTGTCAGGTCCCAGCTGTGCACAGGTGCTTCCATCTCCGCTGTGTGTTTGAAGTGGATCACAGAGACCTTTGATGTCATCCACCCCCCCCCCCACTTCCCCCTCCCCCAAAACACCTCATACTGCCATCTTTACCATGGCCCATAACGCCCTGTCCTCTATTCCACCCACCCAACTAGCAAGCATTACATTGCAAGAAGTGAAGTACATGCGAAATCGCTATTCCAAGCATCAATCAACCAAACGATTTTTCTAGAAGTTTCTAAAGCAACCACAGCCTTTCAACCCCCTCAACCAATTAGATTAGACAATGGGCAAAGCCTGGAAGCCAACAGTTTGCGTGTCGTCCCTAATGGTTGAGATCCTTCAGAGCAGAAACACACGGTGCTGTCTCACTAATACAGACCACTTTGCTCATTTATTTATCAAGGCTGGGCACACTTTAATACTGATTAATGGTTATGGAACACTGGGTAATTGCACAGACACGCACACCCCCCCCCCCACACACACACACACACACACACACAGGGCTTCAAAGCAGAAGACATTTCCATGAGTAAGCACTTGGATTGATCATTGATCAGCTAGACATACTGGCATATTTATGGGCATCAAATGAGCCACGGATCTTTCCGGTGTGTGCTGGTGGAAGAGCTCTTTAAATAAGCAGATTGAGGTGAGGTGAGGCTCGTTTTGTTAATAAATAGACTGACAGTCTTGATGTGCAGTAAGGGCCTGAGTTCAGTCAAGTTTACCTGTCATCATCTGAGCTCTTCGGTGACTCAACTGCAGCAGCATTGGGGGGGAGGCAGCGTTGCATGTTTAAGGTGTCTTGTGTGTGTGTGTGTGTGTGTGAGGGAGGCTAGGCTAAATCTTGCATGTTAAAGTGTGTGTGTGTGTGTGCACAGTGTAAGTGAGTTAGAGGTCAGTGTATTAGTCTGATGCTGACTGACTGCTGGTCTCCAGAGGAAAACCTCCATTCACACGGACACAGCAGCCTTCCCTCATCCAGACCTCCAGACCAGGCCTGCTCATGCCCAGAGGCCTGCTGTGTTCAGGGGTGTACCACCTAGCATGGGGTCCCCTCCCTCTCAGGTAGTGAGTCACCAGCCTGGTCTGTAGCCAGGGAGGCTGTCTTCAGCTGGGGGTGATTTACCATCCTCCCTTGCTCTGGCTCTGGGTGTATTTATATCACCTCTTCACTCTTCTCCACTCCAGAGACTCCCAGCCATACCGGAAGCTTCCTTTAGGAGACATCCAGTGTACACTGTCCGGAGGAAAGATGTGTGTGTGTGTGTGTGTGTGTGTGTGTGATGTCTAGTGAATCTCTCAATGACAGCTGAGATTCCACACCAGAGAGTGTGGTGTGTGTGTGCTACTTCAAACACGTGACTGCCTTCTTCCCCAGCCTCTCTGTGTGTGTGTGTGTGTGTGTGTGTGTGTGTGTGTGTGTGTGTGTGTTTGTGTCTTTACCACACCTCTGAGACTAGCTAGCCTATTCCAGTCTCTCTCTTAACAAACCTGAACATCCCTCACTACAGAAGTCCTCATTAGCTTCTGAAGCCCTCCACCATAGGGGAGTGCTTTACTTAAGGGGGGGGGGGCGTGGTGAATTACGTTATGTGTTCCACCGCTAGTCGAATGGTACCTTTTGTACTGACCTGCCACGAACCTGCAGCTGTGGTTACAGTAAACCATATATCTGACCCACCGCTTCCCTTATTACCTGTCAGGACAATTCACCTGCTGTGTGATTGGCTGCCAGATCGTTCGACCTCTGACCCCTGTTCCCTCCCCTCAGAGATCCGAGCCCAGCTGGTGGAGCAGCAGAAGTGTCTGGACCAGCAGACTGACATGAGGGTCCAGCTGCTTCAGGATCTGCAGGACTTCTTCAGGAAGAAGTCAGAGATCGAGCTGGAATACTCCAGAAACCTGGAGAAGCTGGCTGAGCGCTTCATGGCTAAGACCCGCAGCACCAAGGATCACCAACAGTACAAGTAAGGAGTGTGTGTTAGATGTGTGTGAATTCTACATTGTTCTCTGTACGTTCTTGTAGTTTACACAGACATTGTTTGTGTTTGTGTTAGTGCTCCTCTCTCCTCTTCTCCCAGCCTCCTCTCTCTCCTCCCAGCCTCTCCTATCCCCCCCAGCCTCCTCTCTTTCATCCCAGCCTCTCCTATCCCTCCCAGCCTCCTCTCTTTCATCCCAGCCTCTCCTATCCCCCCCAGCCTCTCCTATCCCTCCCAGCCTCCTCTCTCTCCTCCCAGCCTCCTCTCTCTCCTCCCAGCCTCCTCTCCTCCCAGCCTCCTCTCTCTCCTCCCAGCCTCCTCTCTCTCCTCCCAGCCTCTCCTATCCCCCCCAGCCTCTCCTATCCCCCCCAGCCTCTCCTATCCCTCCCAGCCTCCTCTCTCTCATCCCAGCCTCTCCTATCCCCCCCAGCCTCTCCTATCCCTCCCAGCCTCCTCTCTCTCCTCCCAGCCTCCTCTCTCTCCTCCCAGCCTCCTCTCTCTCCTCCCAGCCTGCTCTCTCTCCCAGCTTAACATCTCCTCTAATAATAACTCAAGCAGCCTAGATGGTTTATAATGTATCCATTCTTTAATACATATAAAATGTATGCATTCATTATTTAAATGCAATATATTTGTAAAGGCACATTTTACGAGATCCTGGGGGCGATAAATATTCAATATGGCCATTTCCCCCCTTCATCGTTCCTCCTGGGTGTCATTGCTCCAGCTTAGCTCCTCTGGACATCACTTCTGGTCCAGGTACAGTCCTGTCCCTCCTCTCCTGTCACCTGCCCACCCTTCACAGCCCTGCCAGGGGATCCAGCTACACAGGAACTCCTCCTGCAGTTTGAATTTGCTTGACTCTGGCTGTGTCTCTCCCTCATTCCCTACTCCCTAAGTAGGGAAATAAATGTAGTGGACTACAGTATATAGTGAGCTCAACAGAAAAAACGTTCAGGACACTTCTCTTGGCGCCGGTAATTACGTCCTTTGCTGTCGCACAATTAAAACATACCAATGCAAACGTACCGACGCAATGCATGATGGGATATCTTGCTTCAGATAGTGACCATTGGATGTTCACTTACTTTTCGCTGTGAATTGTGGGATGCATTCAGGGCGCTATATAGTGATCACTAACTATTCGGACACCACTACAAAATGGCGTGATCCCTATATAGTGCCCTATATAGTGGTTAGGGAGTGATTTGGGACACAGCCTCTGAGTCTGAGTTAACTCTCAGGGTAAATATGAGCAGAGGGGGTAGCAGCATATGTCTCTGGAAATGGGAGATGTGTGAATAGCAGAGACAGCCTGGCCTCCGTGGGCCAGGAAGCAAGGCTCATGTTCTTGCCTGTACAGAGGGGCTTCTGTGTTCTCTACATCCGCTGGGTGCTTTTCCTTGGGGCCGGCTGGTGCGAGAGGGTAGGAGAAGTGTTTCCTTCTGATTGGCTGGTGCGAGAGGGTAGGAGAAGCGGGTCCTTCTGATTGGCTGGTGCGAGAGGGTAGGAGAAGCGGTCCTTCTGATTGGCTGGTGCGAGAGGGTAGGAGAAGCGGTCCTTCTGATTGGCTGGTGCAAGAGGGTAGGAGAAGCGGTCCTTCTGATTGGCTGGTGCGAGAGGGTAGGAGAAGCGCCCCCTCTGATTGGCTGGTGCGAGGGGTAGCAGAAGGCCTGCCAGCCAGTCAAGCAGCCAGCCAGCTCACCTGCTAGTCCACTCCTGTTGTGTAGCTGTGGCTGTTAGCAGGACAAACATGGAGTCTTCAGTGTTGGTTCAGGGAGGAGCCCAGGAGCAGGGAACAGAGAGGGAGGAGAGGAGCAGGAGCAGGGAACAGAGAGGGAGGAGAGGAGCAGGAGCAGGGAACAGAGAGGGAGGAGAGGAGCAGGAGCAGGGAACAGAGAGGGAGGGAGGAGCAGGAGCAGGGAACAGAGAGGGAGGGAGGAGCAGGAGCAGGGAACAGAGAGGGAGGAGAGGAGCAGGAGCAGGGAACAGAGAGGGAGGAGAGGAGCAGGAGCAGGGAACAGAGAGGGAGGGAGGAGCAGGAGCAGGGAACAGAGAGGGAGGAGCACAGGAGCAGGGAACAGAGAGGGAGGGAGGAGCAGGGAACAGAGAGGGAGGAGAGGAGCAGGAGCAGGGAACAGAGAGGGAGGGAGGAGCAGGAGCAGGGAACAGAGAGGGAGGAGCACAGGAGCAGGGAACAGAGAGGGAGGGAGGAGCAGGAGCAGGGAACAGAGAGGGAGGAGCACAGGAGCAGGGGGAACAGAGAGGGAGGAGAGGAGCAGGAGCAGGGAACAGAGAGGGAGGAGCACAGGAGCAGGGAACAGAGAGGGAGGAGCACAGGAGCAGGGAACAGAGAGGGAGGGAGGAGCAGGAGCAGGGAACAGAGAGGGAGGGAGGAGCAGGAGCAGGGAACAGAGAGGGAGGGAGGAGCAGGAGCAGGGAACAGAGAGGGAGGGAGGAGCAGGAGCAGGGAACAGAGAGGGAGGGAGGAGCAGGAGCAGGGAACAGAGAGGGAGGGAGGAGCAGGAGCAGGGAACAGAGAGGGAGGGAGGGAGCAGGAGCAGGGAACAGAGAGGGAGGGAGGAGCAGGAGCAGGGAACAGAGAGGGAGGGAGGAGCAGGAGCAGGGAACAGAGAGGGAGGGAGGAGCAGGAGCAGGGAACAGAGAGGGAGGGAGGAGCAGGAGCAGGGAACAGAGAGGGAGGAGAGGCAGAACTGGGTCATTCAAACAGACAAGGCACCTCAGAGCCAAGCTCTGAACAGCTCAGCAGAGAAACACTGAGGCTTTCAGACAAGAGGTCATCTATCACTGGCCCACACCCCAACTCTGACTGCTGTCTGTCCTGGGCTTCTGTCACACGACCTCACACAGCACTGACCACAGCACACACTCACCTGTCGACACACACACAACACAGAACAGCACTCACACAGACACAGACACGACACACACACACAACAACACACACACACACACACTGACCACAGACACACAGGCATGCACACACTCACTCTGACACAAACTGACACACACACACATTACACACACTCACAACTACAGACACATCCGCGTACAAAGAGGCTTCAAAATGAAAGATGCTGTCTGAAGCAGAGGTCCTTTTGAGAGTGCAGCAGATAAGACAGAGACACAGTGAGCTGGATATTCTGCACTGTCAGGTCCCAGGACCCTGATTCATTTTGGGGGGGGGGGGGGGGGGTATAGTAAGCTCACGTTCCTCTACCTGTGTCCTCTGTCCCCTCTCCTCCCCCCTGCCTGCCCAATCTGACCTACTTCCTGCACAGGGACAGGAAATGATGACATGATGATGGTTTCCTGCTATTATGGAAGCTAGTAAACTGCCAGGGGGTCAGTTTACTGTCATGGCCCGTGTCAATTCTCCCCCTGCCCAGCACTCTGGTCTCCCTCCCTCCCTCCCTCTGTCATATCTCTCCCCACTCTGGTCTCTCCCCAGAACACTGGCCTCTGTACTCTGCATTGATTTATTGGAGGGATTGTGTGGCTCCACTGTTTCCATCCAGCTGGAGCTAGCATGCTAGGCTAACAGCTGTCCATCGCGGTGCTGTCACCATGTTATTGTAATGTCCTCATTGTTTTTTGGTGGCACGATGGTGGATTTCAGGGCCTCTGTGAAAGAATGCGGTGGTCGAAATTTCGGGCATCTCTTATACTTCCCCCCCACCCCACACTTAATGGGTTTTGGTGTGATACTTGGATGTAGAGTGTGTATGTGTGTGTCGTGGTGTGTGTGTGTCCGTGGTGTGTGTGTGTTCTCTGTGCTTGTCTGAGGTGGAGCGAGGCAAAACAGGCAGGTATCTTAACCACAAGCAGCTCCCTAGCAGGGTGATGGTGGCCCAGTTCTTAAACTCTGCTCCCTGACACACACACACGGAAGGTCTGCAGACTGTGTCGATCCCTGTTGAAGGTCTGCAGACTGTGTCGATCCCTGTTGAAGGTCTGCAGACTGTGTCGATCCCTGTTGAAGGTCTGCAGACTGTGTTGATCCCTGTTGAAGGTCTGCAGACTGTGTCGATCCCTGTTGAAGGTCTGCAGACTGTGTCGATCCCTGTTGAAGGTCTGCAGACTGTGTTGATCCCTGTTGAAGGTCTGCAGACTGTGTTGATCCCTGTTGAAGGTCTGCAGACTGTGTTGATCCCTGTTGAAGGTCTGCAGACTGTGTCGATCCATGTTGAAGGTCTGCAGACTGTCGATCCCTGTTGAAGGTCTGCAGACTGTGTCGATCCCTGTTGAAGGTCTGCAGACTGTGTCGATCCCTGTTGAAGGTCTGCAGGCTGTGTTGATCCCTGTTGAAGGTCTGCAGACTGTGTTGATCCCTGTTGAAGGTCTGCAGACTGTGTCGATCCCTGTTGAAGGTCTGCAGACTGTGTCGATCCCTGTTGAAGGTCTGCAGACTGTGTCGATCCCTGTTGAAGGTCTGCAGACTGTGTCGATCCCTGTTGAAGGTCTGCAGACTGTGTTGATCCCTGTTGAAGGGTCTGCAGACTGTGTCGATCCCTGTTGAAGGTCTGCAGACTGTGTCGATCCCTGTTGAAGGTCTGCAGACTGTGTTGATCCCTGTTGAAGGTCTGCAGACTGTGTCGATCCCTGTTGAAGGTCTGCAGACTGTGTTGATCCCTGTTGAAGGTCTGCAGACTGTGTTGATCCTGTTGAAGGTCTGCAGACTGTGTCGATCCCTGTTGAAGGTCTGCAGACTGTGTTGATCCCTGTTGAAGGTCTGCAGACTGTGTCGATCCCTGTTGAAGGTCTGCAGACTGTGTTGATCCCTGTTGAAGGTCTGCAGACTGTGTTGATCCCTGTTGAAGGTCTGCAGACTGTGTCGATCCTGTTGAAGGTCTGCAGACTGTGTTGATCCCTGTTGAAGGTCTGCAGACTGTGTCGATCCCTGTTGAAGGTCTGCAGGCTGTGTCCGATCCCTGTTGAAGGACTGCAGACTGTGTCGATCCCTGTTGAAGGTCTGCAGACTGTGTCGATCCCTGTTGAAGGACTGCAGACTGTGTTGATCCCACAGAGGAAGGCAGAGGAGGACTCCATATGGTTCCTGTTGACTAACCCCTGACCCATAACCAGGGCTCACAGCTAACCTTTTACCTCATTGTCACTGTCCTTCTCTCTCTCTCTCTCTCTCTCTCTCTCTTCTCTCTCTCTTCTTCTCTTCTCTCTTCTCTCTCTCTCTCTCTCTCTCTCCTGGATCCCCCTCTCTTTGTCCGTCTCTCTCTCACTCTCTCTCTCTCTCCTCTATCCCCCCCCCTCTCTCTCTCTCTCTCTCTCCCTGTCTCCCTCTCTCTTCCCTCCTCTACTGTATAACCTGGGTAAGACCCTCACACCCTGAACACCACACCACACACTCTCTCCTGCCCTCCCTCTCTCTCCTGCCCCCCTCTCTCTCCTCCCCCACTCTCTCAGAATCAGAATGGGTTTTTATTCGCCAAGAAAGTTTGCACAGACAAGGAATTTACTTTGGCAGTAACCTGCTGAGGCAATCACATTTCTTCCCTGCTCTCTCCTCCCCCTCTCTCTCCTCCCCCTCTCTCTCCTGCCCCCTCTCCTCCCTCCTCCTCTCTCCTGCCCCCCTCTCTCATGTCCCCCTGCTCTCTCCTCCCTCCCCCTCCTCCCTCCTCCTCTCCTGTCCCCCTGCTCTCTCCTCCCTCCCCCCCTCCTCCCTCCTCCTCTCCTGTCCCCCTGCTCTCTCCTCCCCTCCACACGGCTCAGGACCCCCCGGTTATGTCATCATGCCATGAGGGAGAAACAAGATGGAGGGCTGTTGTGATTAAATGTGTCTATTAAATGAACGGAACAGAATACAGGGAGGGGGGTGTGGAACACTGGTGATTTACGCTTTTGGTAAATGGACTACAAATGAAACCCTCCCCCCTTCCCCAGCCTGTCCCAGTACAGTGACGAGAACATGATGGATGCCTACAACCTGGCCATCTGCTTCGGCCCCACCCTCATGCCCACCCCGGACATCCAGGACCAGGTGTCCTGCCAGGCTCACGTCAACGAGGTGGTGAAGACCATCATCATCCACCATGAGACCATCTTCCCCGACGCCAAGGAGCTGGACGGCCCCGTCTACGAGAAGTGCATGGCTGGAGGAGAGTACTGGTGAGAGGGGGTGGGGGTGGAGTGGGCTGGCTGGCTGGCTGGAGGAGGGGAATGGAGTCGGTCTGTGTGTGTGGGCGTGGCGGTTGGAGTGTGTGTGGGATGTGTGTGTAGTGAGTCTGAAGAAAGGTATGCAGCTGTAATCCTGAATCAGAGGGAAATCTAAACCTGAATCAGAGTGAAGTAAACACAGGTGTGATGAGGTGTGTGTGGTGAGGTGTGTGGTGAGGGGTGTGTGTGTGTGTGGTGAGGGGTGTGTGTGTGTGTGTGTGTAAGGACCCCTAGCAGGGACCCCAGGATCTTCCAGCTCCCTGCTCTAACCAGACAGACCCACATACTCCCTGTCATTACCAGACCCATTCTCCTCATCACACTAGCATACTGTCTGCTGGATCACAGCTTTGAAACACAGCCCCAGTCCTCCTCCAGCCCCACATCTGGGAGCACACCTCATCCTTTAGTCTCCCCAGCCAGAGGGAGCCCTACCAGGGGATCTCTGCAGTCTGCACCCCCCCCCCCCCTCCCTCCTTCTGGAGGACGGGCATTTCCTTCCTGTCAGGGTTGAAGGAGATGTCAGTTTGGTCTGTAGCAGTCAGACTGTGACTCCCTGGCTGGCTGCCAGACCTTGGGTACTGATATCCAGTACTGACCCCCCCCCCTTTGTGTGGTCTCTCCCCCACCCCAGTGAGAGCCCCTACAGCGAGCACGGAGCCCTGGAGGAGGTGGACAATGAGGGCGGGGCCGACCCCCACACCAGCGATGACGGTGAGTCCATGACATCACGCTTTTTCTTTTTTTTCCCTCAGTAAAGACGCAGGAACGCTGCCGTGGCGATGGGGTTCATCGAGGAGGGCGGGGTCACACAAGGTGGCCGCTTTCTGGCTCCGCCTTCATCCGTCACAGTTAATTTAAGACGAGCCATGTAAACCTAATTCTCAGCGCTCGTGGTGTTGAAATAATCTGCTTCTGTGTGTGTGTGTGTGTGTGTGTGTGTGTGTGTGTGTGTGTGTGTGTGTGTGTGTGTGTGTGTGTGTGTGTGTGTGTGTGTGTGTGTGTGTGTGTGTGTGTGTGTGTGTGTGTGTGTGTGTGTGTGTGTGTGTGTGTGTGTGTGTGTGTGTGTGTGTGTGTGTAAGCCTGTGGTCAGTGTCCACATGCAGTCCAGTCATTGAGCAGAAGGAAGTCCCTCATGAAGTAGTTGGGTGTTACTGCTGTGGTGTTGCAGTCATGCTGCTGTATTTGGCTCTGTGGGTTGTGGGGCTCAGTCAAGCTCAAGATAACCTTGTTTTAGCATTTCTTTATTTCAAACCTTTTGCAATCTTTCTTTCACACAAAACACCCTTTTTTCCCTTATTTTTTTTCCCCCACCAACGTTTTATCTTTTCCAAAACTGACAATGTTTTTACATTTTAACATTTTTTTTAGCTCACATTTGTTATGTGTGAAAAACGCATGTATTGACAAGATTTGCAACGTTTGTCTGTGTGCAGCATGGATGCTCAAACACACACAAACACACACGCACACACACACACAGTCTGCCAGACACACACAACGGCATGTGATGTGAACTGGTGGTGTTGTGAGACAACGTTAAGCAGGCCTTTAGATTAATGATACCTGGAGGAGAGGGGGGAGTGGGGGAATAAAGGAGGGAGGGAGGAGGGAGGGAGGGGTGCTATTTTTCTCCTCCCTAGTTATCGATCGAGGCCATATCTCACTCAGGGTTAGTGCTCTCTGTTGGCCTGTGCTGAAGCTAACCTGGGACCATACCTGAGGTGTGGAACACCAGAGAGAGAGAGAGAGAGAGAGAGAGAGAGAAACACAGAGAGAGAGAGAGAGAGAGAGACAGAGAGACAAACAGAGAGATACAGAGAGAGAGAGAGAGAGAGAGACTGACAGCGACAGAGAGAGAAACAGAGAAAGATACAGAGAGAGACAGACAGAGAGAGAGAGAGACAGAGAGAGAGAGAGATACAGAGAGACAAACAGAGAGATACAGAGAGAGAGAGAGAGAGAGATAGACTGACAGCGACAGAGAGAGATACAGAGAGAGAGAGAGAGAGAGAGAGAGAGAGAGAGAGAGAGAGAGAGAAACTGACAGAGAGAGAGAGAGACAGAGAGAGAGAGAGAGAGAGAGATACAGAGTGACAGAGAGAGACAGAGAGACAAACAGAGAGATACAGAGAGAGAGAGAAAGAGAGAGAGACAGACAGAGAGAGAGAGACAGAGAGAGAGAGGCGCTGGAGCGTTGGCACTCCAGCTCACACTGAGAAGCTGAGCCCATGAGTGGGGGAGGAGCCTCTCTGCTCCACTGCCGTCTCTCCTGTTCCTGGAGCTCCTGTGATGGGACCATCATGGGGGAGGCGAGGGGGGAGATGAGGAGGGGAGCTATATTTAGCTTGTTAAGAGGAGAGCCAGCGTGCCACTCGCGTGGTGACATGGTTACAGCTGAGCAGGAGGGTCACTTCTCCAGAGGGGCCACCCCGGGGCCTTACTGGCCCCGGGATTATGACGGCCCCAGTCCATGTGCACGCCTGGATAGATATACTCCCCCTGTGATCTATTTATAACCCCGCCCTAGTCCCCCTGCAGTGTGTGTGTGTGTGTGTGTGTGTGTGTGTGTGTGTGTGTGTGTGTGTGTGTGTGTGTGTGTGTGTGTGTGTGTGTGTGTGTGTGTGTGTGTGTGTGTGTGTGTGTGTGTGTGTGTGTGTGTGTGTGTGTGTGTGTGTGTGTGTGTGTGTGTGTGTGTGTGTGTGTGTGTGTGTG
>CM059290.1:17561630-17599130 GCA_030340665.1 Neosalanx taihuensis | reverse complement strand
GTCTCTCTGTCTGACTGTATGTCTATTTGCCTGTCTGTCTCTCTGCCTGCCTGCCTGCCTGCCTGCCTGCCTGTCTGTCTGTCTGTCTGTCTGTCTGTCTCTCTGCCTGCCTGTCTGTCTGTCTGTCTGTCTGTCCTGTCTCTCTGTCTGACTGTATGTCTATTTGCCTGTCTGTCTCTCTACCTGTCTGTCTATCTGCCTGTCTTTCTCTGCCTGTTTGTCTGTCTTTCCCTCTGTCTCTCTGCCTGTCTGTCTGTCTCTGTACCTGTCTCTCTGTCTGTCTGTCTTCCCCCCCATGCTAACAGGACTGTGTACTGGGGTCTACCCAGCTGTACTGTACATTCAGATTCTGCTCAGGATCCTGTTCCTGCCTTAACTCTCCCTCCTCCTATTCTGTGCTTCTCTGTCTCCCCCTCTCCTCCTCTCCCCTCCCTCCCCCTCCCCTCCCTCCCCCTCCCTACAGGACATTGAGGAGACCATGAACACCGCCCTGAACGAGTTGAGGGAGCTGGAGAGGCAGAGCTCAGCCAAGCACGCCCCCGACGTGGTCCTGGACACCCTGGAGCAGCGCCTCCCCTCCGGCCCCACCCCGGCCAGCTCCAGCGAGTCCCTCAGCCCCTCACACCACCCCCACCCCCACGCCGCCGCCCTGCGCCCCGTCCCCTCCGATACCCCCATCCGCCGCAGCACCAGCTCCTCCAGCGACACCATGAGCACCTTCAAGCCCATGGTGGCCCCCCGCATGGGGGTGCAGCTCAAGCCCCCTGCCCTGCGGCCCAAACCCATGGTGCTGCCCAGAAACCCCCAGGCCCAGCCCCCTGCCCCGCCACCCCAGGACCCCCTGGACAAGTCCTGCACCATGTGAGCTCAGACAAGGCTGAGGCGGGGGTGGGGTGGGGAGTGGGCAACATGCTATCATGTCTATACAAATCAGTAGTACTATTAATAACTGTTACCTAAGAACTTCATCATCAATAATCCAGTGTCCGTGAGGAGGTTGATCTAAGAGACTTTAAACTGGTTGAGGTGGAGTGTAGTGATTTGAGGATATCTAGCCCCTGGAGGTGAAGGGGATAGCAGCCTGCTGCCTGACCCAAGCAGCCTGCTGGGATGCTGGGAGAAGAGAGGAGGACATGACCCTGGAAGTAGTGGATCAGTGGATGGATGGATGGATGGATCCGCCTGTAGTACATGATGAAACAGCCAGCATCAACAGGCAGCCAGCATCAACAGGCAGCCAGCATCAACAGGCAGCACATCAGTTATCTTATCACTCTTAACACAAACAACAAATCACAAAAGCTTCCTTCAAAGGTTTTTAGAATGAGTCCTTTTTGCCATTACTGGTTGAAAAGTGGGGATCATTACACACCACAATGGAAGTAGGTTATCCACTCATCCAGGTGATCTATGGGTAACGTAGTCTGTTAGCTGAGCCAGAATGCAACTTTCAACTAGGTGAACCATTCTTAGGTTTTATTATTAAGTATATTATATTAAGGCCTGACTGCCACTCTAATGTTATGCTATCTGTTAGTTCACAAACTATATCTTAACTTGTTTCAATGTCTAAAACAGAGCTGAGATACCACAGCTGTAGATATGACGTAACCATGGACACAATCTCAAAGACTCCAGACATTAGACTGGATGTAAACACAACAGTGGCCAGGGATTGGCTGGACCTCACACCCTATAGGATCGCTGCCACGATCCTGCCACACATGGCTGGACCGAATGCAGGCTTGCGTCCAGTCTGGCTCGGACAGGAAGTTGGGGATAAAACCACTTGGACAGGAAGTCTCTCTTGTGGAACATTCTGTGAACATGTGGATACTGTACGCTACCGGACCTCCTGCTTGAACAAAAAAATGGCGTCTCTCAAATTAAGGAGCTGTTTGAAGAGCCTATGTTGCCCTAGTTTACTTCCAAATAAGACCAGAGCAGGTGAACCAGGATGTGACATCATGCATCCTGACACCACGCTGTGTCCCCACGCCTGACACCCACGCCTGGCTTCCTCCTATCACTCTCAAAACAGCCAACCCATAGAGCATGGCTGTTTGTACCCTCCCTCCCTCTCTCTGTCTCTGGGCCTCCCCCGTGGAAGACCTCAGCATCAGTGTAGCTGTGTAAGAATCTCCTGGTGACGCTCCTGTGGATTCACAGCAGCTGGCTTCTTCTAGATCCCCCCCCCCCCCGAGTGGTGTTGTGGGTCTGCTGCATGGTGTGGAGGGATGTGGGGAGGCGTGGACCAGACCAGCACCCACAGGCCCAGCCTCAGCTGCTGCTTCCTGGATGAGGTCGACCCTGGCGTCCTGCTGGCCGCTGGATGTTTCAGGAGAGTCTCTCCTGAAGGCACGTCCTGCACACTCACCTGAGGGATGATGGGACTGTTCCTCAACTCTGGGACCAATCAGGACTGACTGTTTCCCCTGCGGATGCTTCTCTCACGTGTGTGTGTGTGTGTGTGTGTGTGTGTGTGTGTGTGTGTGTGTGTGTGTGTGTGTCATTGGGAAGAGGGCCTTGTTTGTTCATAGAGCACCTGCTCAAAAAAAGAAGAGCCTCTTATAACTCGTCTCAGCAAACTTTGCTGTCGTTCCTTTAACAGCTTCCCTGTATGGATCTAATGTCTTGAACTGTACATCAGTGTGTTTTCAAACAGGGATAAGATTTGACTTCTGGTGATTAGTTCCTACTCTTTTTCCTCTGTCTGAATTTTGTTTAATTTTTTTGTATTTGTTTACCATCATAAATTGTGTCTCGACGTTTACCTGGATGTAGAACTACGGTTGTAGAATGAAAAGGTTGTGTGGCTTTAGACAGGAACTCTGTCTCTGAGGAGTCTGTGGTAGACGTGTGTCTGTACAGTCCTGCCCAGTAGTTCACATGAAAGTGCCTTTGGAAACTGCTTTAGAGGAGTTACAGAATAACCCATTCTGCGGTTGAGAGCTTGTGTGTGATAGTGCAGTAGGGAAGCGGATGAATTGATATTGATGCCATTTTAGAAAGATTTATTTAATGGATTAGAAAAAAATGCATTAATAAAGATACAGCTTAACCATTGTGACATTGCACTTTTATGTATAGAACTGTATATTTGGCATGTAACAACATCATAACGACTTTGAGAAGTCTGTCAAGACTTCCTTTCTAATAAAGGAAATAGTTTGATCAGCCTAACATTAGCTTGTGTGTTTATTTTTATTTTGAAGACTTACAAAATACAGTGGTGTTCACTGATCATGCACTACATACTTGTCTGGGTGTGTGTGGGTGTGTGTATGTGTGTGTGTGGGTGATTTAGAATTTACAGATTCATATTGTTCATAGTCTTACAGGGTATAGCTTACTATTCTTCTTCTTTTTTTTTTTCTTTTTTTTTTTTACAGTATTATTTGCGAAGGAACTTGTTGTACCACATTACATCAGCATTAAAACAAAGAGGAGATGCCTGAAGTCATTACCTACTTTGCTTTTTGTTTCGTTTATTCAGAAAACAGATTTAGTGGGAAGAGCAACAGATCTGTACTCAGCCAGGATCATTTCCTCTGATGTTGGGACAGGATCCACACACTCATGTCTTCTGTGGTTTCTAAGTGTGTTACAAAGATTCTCTGCCAGAATCATGGCAGTTTGGAATTTAAACAACTTAAAGAGATTATTGATCAAAAATTCACGGTGGCTGATGAAGTATTTTCGAGAATCCTGAACGACGGTGACAAAATAGTTATCGTTAGAGGCAAAGAAAAAGCAGCTGGATGCCTGATGCGGCCGGACAGTGTGCTGGTGGCCCGGACCTCTTTAAGGGTCTGTCAGAGGACCCCAGGGGACTGCGGCTGGTGTGACAGTCTGCACCTCTGCAGGTACCATGTCTGTGGGAGCTGTATTTTCGGGTAAGTTTGGCTAAACTTGGCATGTCCTGAAACAGGTTTTCCCAACTGAGACATATTTTCCTAACTTTGTTGTCATTATTTAGCTCTGCCACTGAATAATAATAAATGTGCAATGTTGTTATGGTTATGAATATGTTACACAAACTGATATGTTAAGAACAGTCAAGGCTTTGGTTATGGGATGAAGGGTGGGGCCTGGAATAGGAATCAAGATTTAGCTTTAACGAGGTAACTTGAGGTTTAACCCAGAAGGATACAGGCAAAAATGGATAAATATTCATATACAGTGAACCCTCATCGCGGTTCACTTTTTACGGTTTCGCTACTTCACGGATTTGCCTCGTGAATTGTGTTCTGCATTTTGATTGGCAAAACAGTCTTTCCAACACAAACCTGTGCCTCAATAAAGTTGCGGTTTTCAGGATAAAGTACTTTTATTTGTTAATCAAATGCTTGGGCCTGTAAAAAGGGTTTGTTCTTTGTTTTTAATATATAGTAGAGTATTTAATTGTATAATAATTGTAAAAAAAAAAAAAGTTTCTATTTCACGGATTTCGCTTATCACGGATTTCGCTTATTTCGCTTATCTGTTTCGGTGTTTGTATTAATAAATATTTAACTTTTAATTGTTCCAGGGACAAATGCAAGAATATACACCAACTGGATTCCTGTTCTAACTTGTCACTGCTCAGTCAACATGGACTGCAGGACTTGACAGAAACAGAGCTGTTCACGCTCCTGATGCAGAGCGACCCCTACCTGTTACCAGAGGTACTGCAAGACTACTCCAAAAACATTGTTCCTGCTACCGTAGTACGACTATTTAAACAACGTTTCTTTATCGTTCAGATCTGTCTTCACTACAACAAGGGTGTGGATGAAGATGGATCCTGCAAGTTCAAGACTAAATGTTTCAAACTACACCTGTGTCTCCACTTCCTGCAAGGAGACTGTAAGTTTGGGCCTGATTGTAAGAGAGCGCACTCCTTCGACAGGGACGCCATGAAACTCTTGAAGGGGCGTGGTTTCAGCTCTGACCACCAGCACATGTTGAAGCAGATCTACAGAAACAGATTGCTGATCCAGAGTAAGTCAGCCATGTTGCTTCAGATGTGTCAGTATCAGCATCAGAGATGGTGACTTCAGCTTAATGACTTCTTTTTCCGTGCAGATGGCCCACCTCAGCCACTAGAGACAGATTGCCCCAGTCCACGCTCTTGCCTCTCCCCTCAACCCCCAGCGCCTCGAGGGGGGATGAAACCCTGCCTCTCCCCTCAAACCCTCGGTTCTCCAGTGGGGACAAAGTGTTCCTCTGTCTCCACCAGTAAGGGTGACAGGAATGAGATCTGCCTCTTCTTCATCCGCAGACACTGCAGCTTCAAAGGTGAACCCCTGACACCTGGCCGAGTCACGCCTTGAGGCAGAGTTCGTGAGGCAGAGTTCGTGAGGCAGAGTTCGTGAGGCAGAGTTCGTGAGGCAGAGTTCGTGAGGCAGAGTTCGTGAGGCAGAGTTCGTGAGGCAGAGTTCGACCTCTGAACCTAGAAGCGCTGTCAGGCTGGCCTTATCTGTGTCTGTGTGTGTGTGTGTGTGTGTGTGTGTGTGTGTGTGTGTGTGTGTGTGTGTTGGCTGTTCCACAGAACGGTGTGTTCGTGTCCACTACCACCTGCCTTATAAATGGCAAATCCAAGACAGAGATGAAGTGACTTGGAGAGACCTTCCGAACATGGAGGACATAGAGAGGGCTTACTGTGACCCTAAGAATGACACCAGGTATTTACGAAACAATATAAGTGTTTGGAAAGTATAGAGGCTTTCAATTTCAAACTAAATGAACTTACATTAACGTGTCCTTGTGTTCTTAGAACCCTTCAACATAGATACGTAGGTCTATAATACAGGTAGAACTTCCTGTGTTGTAAGTTTACATTTACATTTAGTCATTTATCAGACGCTCTTATCCAGAGCGACTTACAGGGACATTCCCCTCTGAGGCAAGCAGGGTGAAGTACCTTGCCCGAGGGCAGAACGTCATTTTAGCACAGCCAGAAAATCGAACCGGCAACATTCTTATTACTGGCCTGATTCCCTAACCGCTCAGCCACTTGACTCCTTGTAATGTAAATGTGCTGCTTGTTTCCTCTGATTCCAGCGGAGAAACTCTGGCTGTGAACTTCCTCACCATGGAGATGGGAGGATCCAGTGTCTGTCGTTTGTCCACCTCATCCTCCGTCACCAAACCTCCCCACTTCATCCTTACCACTCAGTGGCTCTGGTACTGGAAGGATGAGATGGGACAGTGGGTGGAGTTTGGACAGGTCAGTAGAAGGGGCAGGACAGTGGGTGGAGTTTGGACAGGACAGTGGGTGGAGTTTGGACAGGTCAGTAGAAGGGGCAGGACAGTGGGTGGAGTTTGGACAGGTTAGTAGAAGGGGCAGGACAGTGGGTGGAGTTTGGACAGGTCAGTAGAAGGGGCAGGACAGTGGGTGGAGTTTGGACAGGTCAGTAGAAGGGGCAGGACAGTGGGTGGAGTTTGGACAGGTCAGTAGAAGGGGCAGGACAGTGGGTGGAGTTTGGACAGGTCAGTAGAAGGGGCAGGACAGTGGGTGGAGTTTGGACAGGTTAGTAGAAGGGGCAGGACAGTGGGTGGAGTTTGGACAGGTTAGTAGAAGGGGCAGGACAGTGGGTGGAGTTTGGACAGGTCAGTAGAAGGGGCAGGACAGTGGGTGGAGTTTGGACAGGTCAGTAGAAGGGGCAGGACAGTGGGTGGAGTTTGGACAGGTTAGTAGAAGGGGCAGGACAGTGGGTGGAGTTTGGACAGGTTAGTAGAAGGGGCAGGTCAGTGGGTGGAGTTTGGACAGGTCAGTAGAAGGGGCAGGACAGTGGGTGGAGTTTGGACAGGTTAGTAGAAGGGGCAGGTCAGTGGGTGGAGTTTGGACAGGTCAGTAGAAGGGGCAGGACAGTGGGTGGAGTTTGGACAGGTCAGTAGAAGGGGCAGGACAGTGGGTGGAGTTTGGACAGGTCAGTAGAAGGGGCAGGACAGTGGGTGGAGTTTGGACAGGTCAGTAGAAGGGGCAGGACAGTGGGTGGAGTTTGGACAGGTCAGTAGCAGGGGCAGGACAGTGGGTGGAGTTTGGACAGGTCAGTAGAAGGGGCAGGACAGTGGGTGGAGTTTGGACAGGTCAGTAGAAGGGGCAGGACAGTGGGTGGAGTTTGGACAGGTCAGTAGAAGGGGCAGGACAGTGGGTGGAGTTTGGACAGGTCAGTAGAAGGGGCAGGTCAGTGGGTGGAGTTTGGACAGGTTAGTAGGTGGAGTTTGGACAGGTCAGTAGAAGGGGCAGGTCAGTGGGTGGAGTTTGGACAGGTTAGTAGGTGGAGTTTGGACAGGTCAGTAGAAGGGGCAGGTCAGTGGGTGGAGTTTGGACAGGTTAGTAGGTGGAGTTTGGACAGGTCAGTAGCAGGGGCAGGACAGTGGGTGGAGTTTGGACAGGTTAGTAGGTGGAGTTTGGACAGGTCAGTAGAAGGGGCAGGACAGTGGGTGGAGTTTGGACAGGTTAGTAGAAGGGGCAGGTCAGTGGGTGGAGTTTGGACAGGTTAGTAGAAGGGGCAGGTCAGTGGGTGGAGTTTGGACAGGTTAGTAGAAGGGGCAGGTCAGTGGGTGGAGTTTGGACAGGTCAGTAGAAGGGGCAGGTCAGTGGGTGGAACAAAGGATCCAGGGGTTGTAAACAAGTCAAATATTTCAACCCTCCCAACCCAACAGCCCTGTGGGGGCCAAATGTTTCATAAGGTCAGAAACTGTCTAGAACTGTAATGTCAGTGACATGTAGATAGAGTTTAGAGGACCTTGTCCTGAATGGATGATTAAAATTGTTGGTAATCATGTAAATCCTCATGCTGTGTTGTCAGGGCAACAGTGATTCCATGGCGTCTATCACCTCATTGACCTTGGAGAACATCTTCCAGGCTGACATTAGAGAGGCGGTCCCATTTTCTATTGGCAAACACAAGTACATCCTTAATTTGACAGGTACAGGAAAGTTTACATTTAGTAATTTAGCAGACACTCTTATCCAGAGCGACTTACAGCAAGTACAGGGACATTCCCCCTCCTGAGGCAAGTTGGGTAAAGCGCCTTGCCCAAGGACAAAACGTCATGTTCCCACAGCTAGGAATTGAACTTGCAACCTTCCAGCCACAACCCTGGCACCTTAACCCCTCAGCCACCTGTTCATCCTGCCAGCTTCTAGCAGCTTGGTACACACCCTGTGCTGGCAGCCTCTCACTGTGGTTTCTATTGGCAGAGATGTATCAGCAGAACCTCACCAAAAACACCAAGCAAGAGGTGAGGAGAAGACCTCGATTCCTGTCTGGAAAGGATGTGGAGGCCAAGTTGAAATGCATTGGGCCCAGCCAGTCGTGAGTGGTTTCTGTTCAAAAACAAGTCTGACATTGTACCTGAACAATGGAATATGGAAGCATTACTCTGTACGAGGACTGTATGTTTGTAAGATGTTTTACAGAAATGATTGAGAGACGCAAGACTTCTTCTTGCATTCCACTTCCTGTGTTTGTGTCTTTGTGGTAGTGGGTCTTCTGACAGTTCCTCCTCCTCAGTGGATGTTCCTCCACACTGGGACAAAACAGCCCTAGTTGACTTCACATACAAGGTTAAATACACACACACACACACACACACACACACCACCATCTGGCATCTAACGTTTATTTTAGGAAGTACTTTAGTGTCTTAGAGGCGAATATGTAATAAAGTGTGACTGGTTTACTCATCTGTCAGTATAAATACGGCCAGATCATGTTTCGGTGGCATAGCTGGTTAAAGCGATGGTCATGAGAGGTGGTCGTCATGCTGGTTCATCAGAGAACCCCAGTTCGACCCCTGTGCACAAACAGGAAGGGGTGTTTGGTCTGCTGAGAGACGACGTGACAACTTCCTGTGACAACTTCCTTTGACATACCGTGTGTGTCTTTCAGCTGGTTGGACTGGAAGATAGTCTGGATGAGTACAGGATGGTAGAGAGGCAGTTCAGAGCCACCATGGCCACAAGCACTATCTGCAACATTAAGAGGATTCAGAACCCTGCTCTGTGGAGATTCTACCAATGGTAGGATACCTTAACATAATATACCCACAAACCTGTGCTTTGTTGTTGTAGGTTATGATTTGTGAATAGCTTCAAAATAAAACTGATTAAAATGACCACCATAACCCTACCTCAACCAAACTAACAAAAAAAAGAAACATTTCTACAGATTGAAAAATATTTGTGTTTCAGTTTAACTTTACATTTGTGTGTGTGCGCGCGCGTGTGTGTGCGTGTGTGCGTGCGTGCGTGTGTGTGCCTACGTGTGCGTGCGTGTGTGTGTACGTGTGTGTGCGTGTGTGTGCGTGCGTGTGTGCATGTAGGCAAAAAGAACAGATGAAACACAGAAATGGTGGGAAAAAGGTAGAGGAGAAATACCTGTTCCACGGTACCAAGCCGTCTCTCATCGACGCCATCTGTGAGCATAACTTTGATTGGAGGGTCTGTGGCACCAACGGAACCCTTTACGGCAAAGGTAAACACACATGGAAATGTCAAAATATTATGTCTCGTCTTCAACCGTGTCAATATTATTTTGGTTTTTTTTCTTCTGGTTTCCAGGGAGTTACTTTGCCAGAGACGCTTCCTACTCCCACTGTTACACTGAGGAGATGGCCAGTGGTAATAATGTAATGTTCCTGGTCTTGGTCCTGGTGGGGGATTTCACCAGGGGCAATAGAAGCTTGGTCAAGCCCCCGGCCAAGAATAACAAGCGCTTCTACGACAGCTGTGTGGACCAGGAGAAGGACCCAAGAATATTTGTGGTATTTGAGAAATACCAGATTTACCCAGAATACATCATTGAGTACTCAGCAAGATGTGACGATTAAAACAAAAAGTCATGTAGTCAAGTGGCTGAGTGGTTAAGGTGTTGGGCTGGTGATCGGAAAGTTTGATTCCTGACTAAGGCAACATGACGTTGTGTCCTTGGGCAAGGCACTTCACCCTACTTGCCCTCGGGGGAATGTCCCTGTATTTGCTGTAAGTCGCTCTGGATAAGATGCTAAATGACTAAATATAAAAACAAATAGTAGTGTGCTGTCCTTTAAATCTTTTTTCTCTCAAAATGTCTCTAGTGGAGAAGGCTGGTCAAAGGCTCTGTTTTTGTGGGTGATTGTAAATTTCTCTGGCGGAACATCTCTGCCACTGTTTCTTACCTATTACACTGTTTGACAATACTCCCCTCTGGTGTTCCTGACTAGATTTAATTGATTTCTGACTAATACTCGCTAATTTTACTGATAGTAAAATACTGTACTCCACATGTGATTTTCTCTGAGTTGAGTATACAATAGGGGCCAGCAGTTCGAACTCTTTGCACTTTGCAACAATGCATATTCATCGGAATGTTTGTGGGAATTAATTGTGTGATAAAATAGATCACATTAAACATATAGTATTAAACTATAAAAATATATGGATGATTTACTTTTTATTCAGCTCAAGATTCATAACCACAAAATACATGACATTTTTTTAGAGCATCATCATCTTTACACCATTTTCATGAAATATTAACATACGATCATAGTACAATCATCCGCAGACAAAAAAGTGGACTTTCCCACAAATGTATACATAATATGCAACTCATAGAGCAAATCAATTTAACTCACATGAGTTTAGTAAAACTGATTCCATTTTTACTACCTTCATTTTCTTTTCAACATATATACAATCAAGCTTGCAACATTATGTTCAGTAACCTTAAGAGTTATTAACTGGTATAGGTGCACTATTACCAGAGGAGGAAGGTCTAAATCACAGGTATCAAACTCCAGTCCTCAAGGGCCACTGTCCTGACTGTCCTGTTTCCCTGCTCCAGCACACCTCCACAGAGCTCAGTAACGACCCTTCATTAGAATCAGGTGTGCTGGAGCAGGGAAACATCTAAAACCTTCAGGACAGCGGCCCTCGAGGACTGGAGTTTGACACCCCTGGATGATCCCTTCATGAAGTGGGTGTGCTTCAAATTTGCTGCTATCCTGATCATGAAAACAGACGTCATGGAGATGGGGATGGACATGGGTGTGCGCTTTCGGTAAAGCCAAAAGTAATACTGTGTGTGTGTGTAATAACAACCCTAATCTCCCCATCTCTCTATTCCCATCCAGGTTCCTCCCACTTAGAGTATTCTCTTTCCAATTGAGCAGGATCGCTATTTTTGTCAGTGGAGCTGCTGTGGGCAGGGTCCTCGGGGAGGGCTTGACCTCTGTCTTCCACTCTGCCTGATTAAAAAGACCTCTTGTGGTCACATGTCTCCTGCCAGGAGCCCCAGGATTGGTGGAGCTGCTCCCTTACAGAGCTGCTCACTAGTGGAGTCCCTCAGGGAACAGTACTAGGCACTTCAAAATTATTTGGAATCTCAAGTGAAATAACGTGCCATGTGTCATATCTGCATTATGTGCATAGTTATTACGTTATAAAAGTTATATAGTTATTGCTATACGCGTGCTGGTGTGCTATGCTTCATGTGAAGGAGTTGCTACTACGATCTCTGCGTCTCTCCTGGTGATCTTTACATAGATGCCGTTCTTGGGTCCGAGAGTGGTGAATGACTTCAGTTCCAGAGGAACCTGCAACAAATGAAATAAAAACAAACAGATAAAAACTTTAAATAAATAAGAGCATGTAACAAGATAAAAAAATATGTTTTATTCTCTGTTTGTGGAAATGACAGTAAATACTGGGCTGCCTCAGTGCAAATGGACTTTTAAATAACGTCAGTAAAACAACGCTGTCAGTCACTTCCTTTAGCCAATCGTTAAAGAGGAGTGACACACGAAAGACCCACCCACCTTGGTGTCAGAGCATGCCACAATGTTGAATCGCCTGAAGACATGTACCAGCGCCATTTTGATCTCCAACTGGGCCAATCGCATTCCCACACAGCTTCGTGGCCCTGCCCCAAACGGCAGGTAGACAAAAGGGTGACGGTTAGCCTTGGCCTCCGGAGTGAACCTGCAGGAGGGTAAAAACAGGGGGTTCAGTCTAGAACACAGTGAGCGCTATGACACTGGAGCTGTCAAATAGAGCTTTTACATAGAACACACTGAGTCCATGTTCTCTGGACCTTACTGCATAGCGTCATCTGTCATCATTTGGTTTTACATTTAGTCATTTATCAGATGCTCTTATCCAGAGTGTTTTACAGCAAGTACATGGACATCCCCCCTGAGGCAAGTAGGATGAAGTGCTTTGCCCAAGGGCACAACAACATTTTACACGATCTGGAATCAAACCGGCAACATTCTGGTAACAGGCCTGATTCCCTAACCGCTTAGCCACCCATTGACTCCCTTTGGTAGGATTTGACTGGCTTGTGTAAACCAACATCGACCCCAACACACACACACCTTTCTGGGATGAACTTGTCAGGTTCGGGCCAGTGTTCTGGGTCGTAGTGGAGGAACCCAGCTGGGATCTCCAGGGTCGCTCCTTTGGGGAGAAACTGTCCATTCACCACGCAGTCCTGGTCCACATCCCGAGCAAACCTGCAGAGGAATGTGTCAGAGGAAGTCAGGTGGCTGAGTGGTTAAGGCTCGTAATCAGAAAGTTACCAGTTCGATTCACGGCTGAGGCAACATGTCATTGTGTCCTTGGGCAAGGTACTTCACCCTACTTGCCTCAGGGGGGGAATGTCCCTGTAATTGCTGTAAGGGTACCAACCTGAATCCTGGAGGGTACCAACCTGAATCCTGGAGGGTACCAACCTGAATCCTGGAGGGTACCAACCTGAATCCTGGAGGGTACCAACCTGAATCCTGGAGGGTAGAGGCGCAGGGCTTCACTGATCACCATGTCTAAGTACTTCAGCTCCTGGACGTTGGTGTAGTCTGGTGACTCCTGCAACACCAAAACAAAACGCTCTGTCACTCAACCCGCTTCACATCCGCCACACACACACACACACACACACACACACACACACACACACACACACACACACACACACACACACACACACACACACACACACACACACACACACACACACACACACACATACACACGTGATGGATACAGATCAAGAGGGTCATAGGGTTCCTTTCTGCGCTATGCGTCGCTCAGAGTAAAATGCCTGCCCGAAAGAAATCCATCCATTGAGAGATATGAGATGCAGTTTGTCCAGTTGTCAGCAGAGGGCAGCAGATCACCATGTTGATCTGTTCACACTCAATGTGAGGTGATGTGGTTGTGGCAGCCAGACAGCTTTCTGTGAGGGAAGTGAGTTTAACATGCTTGTTGGGTTTCTATGGGATCTAACAGACTCTGGCCCTGCAGGCCCTGTCTACAGTCCTACAGTAACTGCCACCAAAGCATCCTATTGGTTGACCTTGCAGTCACTTCTCATTGGAAGAGAGAGAGAGGGGGGGGGTAGTCTCACCATCATTCTTATCTTCTGGCTGCGTTGCCGTGGAGACTGTTCCTCCTTGTTATTGATGGTGATAGAGGGGTTGTGTGCTCTAACATGAGGTGGCTCCTGGGGGAATGCTGCTGTTCAAACGCAGTGATCAGTTTGCATTGTTCCTCCAACAGGCCAAGAGGCAGGCTGGGCGAGGAGGGGCCTCCAGGGGGCAGTAGAGACACACTGGCTCATGACTGACACATGCTAGCCTGTGTGTTAGCATGGCTAGCTATCTTTAGCACTATGTCTGAATGTTCCACTGATCCACACAGTTCTGTCATGGGATTAAGGAACACTCCTGGGGGAGACTGGTTCACAGACCCCAGGCTGGTTCACAGACCCCAGGCTGGTCCACAGACCCCAGTCTGCCTGCATGCTTCAGACTGAGGCAGACTGTCTGACAGAGCTACACTGTGACAGGGGGAAGTAGAAACCAAGGTAACTTCAACTACAGCCCTGCTGATATTGTTCTACTATGTACACCACGATATGTTATACTGTTATCCTAACAGCAGTTAGTATAACATGGCTTCTAACAACAGTTCTACAAGTGTCATGCATCAGTTAACAGTGCTAAGGGAACACAATATATGATTTCTTTGTTTATTTAATCATTTATTTGGTTTTGCCAGCACTGTGTGCTTTTCAACTGTAATTGGGACTGGACTGTTGCCAAGCAACATAAACATTTTCCTGCTGCATACAAGCGACTGTGTTCTTTGTGTAGCACGCATTACCACAGTCCAGCTGCTTTGGATAATTAACATTTGTATTTCTCTCCTGATGACCATTCATGATTAAATCTGTATGATTTCTGTGGATGTACGTTCATCCCTGCTGTACAAAGTTTGCCACAAAGTAAGATAGAAAACATGTTTAATGTGATATTTTTTATATGTGTATATTTGAAGTCCCAAAGTTGTTATACTAAATATGAGCCCTGAACACTGTGAGGAGAGAGACACTGATGATGGGAACACAGTGATGGAGAGGGCGAGCAATAGGGAGACAGGGTATAACCAACCTGCTATAGTTATATGCCCAACATCTGTACTGCTAGTGCCCTCTTTTTATTGTATTTTATCTTTATTTTTCATTCTATTTTATCCCACTCTCATACATGTTTGCTCTTTCCTGCCACAGTAACTTCTGTGTTTGTATATCTTGCATGGCGATTAAAACTGATTCTGATTCTGAGTGCAGTGGAGAGGTAATGTACTGTTGAGAGAGAGAGAGAGAGAGAGAGAGAGAGAGAGAGAGAGAGAGAGAGAACGGGAAAGAGGTGCACTGTAGATGGAGAGAGACTAAATAAGAGAGTGAGAGATTGTGCACTGTAGATGGAGAGAGAGATAGATGGTGCACTGTAGATGGACAGAGATAGATTGTGCAATGTAGATGGAGATAGAGAGAGAGAGATATAGATGGTGCACTGTAGATGGAGAGAGAGATAGAGAGATGGTGCACTGTAGATGGAGAGAGAGAGAGAGATATAGATGGTGCACTGTAGATGGAGAGAGAGAGAGAGAGATAGAGAGATGGTGCACTGTAGATGGAGAGATAGAGAGAGAGATAGATGGTGCACTGTAGATGGAGAGAGAGAGAGAGATAGAGAGATGGTGCACTGTGCACTGTAGATGGAGAGAGAGAGAGAGATAGAGAGATGGTGCACTGTAGATGGAGAGAGAGAGAGATAGATGGTGCACTGTAGATGGAGAGAGAGAGAGATAGATGGTGCACTGTAGATGGAGAGAGAGAGAGAGATAGATGGTGCACTGTAGATGGAGAGAGAGAGATAGATGGTGCACTGTAGATGGAGAGAGAGAGAGAGATAGATGGTGCACTGTAGATGGAGAGAGAGAGAGAGATAGATGGTGCACTGTAGATGGAGAGAGAGAGAGAGATAGATGGTGCACTGTAGATGGAGAGAGAGAGATAGATAGATGGTGCACTGTAGATGGAGAGAGAGAGATAGAGAGATGGTGCACTGTAGATGGAGAGAGAGATAGATGGTGCACTGTAGATGGAGAGAGAGAGAGATAGATGGTGCACTGTAGATGGAGAGAGAGAGAGAGATAGAGAGATGGTGCACTGTAGATGGAGAGAGAGAGAGATAGATGGTGCACTGTAGATGGAGAGAGAGAGAGATAGATGGTGCACTGTAGATGGAGAGAGAGAGATAGATAGATGGTGCACTGTAGATGGAGAGAGAGATCTTTAGCTGACCTTCCCACCCCAGCATCCAGATGTGTGCTGATTATGCTGCCAGCTGCTCTATAAACAGCTTTATTACCCAGGTATCTCTGCTCTGGATCCAATCAAGTCAGCTTGTCAAGCCTACGTAAATCAAGCTCTAGTCGTGTCAGTGCTGGAACACACACACACACACACACACACACACACACACACACACACACAGGACTGACACGTGTACAGACAGTGAAACTCATCCTAGCCCAGTCCTGGGTCCATAACTCTGTGTCCCCCACACTGTGAGGCCTCTCAATAGGGGCTCTATTCAGAGACAGACCACAGTCCATCACAGACAGCTTCGTTTAGAGGTGCTGTACAGAGAAGGTCGGAGTGTTCTGGACAAGGAGGAGAGAGGGAGAGAGGGAGGAGGGGTACAGAGACAGAGAGAGAGAGACAGAGAGAGACAGGGAGAGAGATTTACAGAGAGGGAGGGAGAGGGAGAGATACACACAGAGAGAGAAAGAGAGACAGGGAGAGAGACAGAGGGAGATACAGAGAGGAGGGGAAAGGGATAGGAAGAGAGAAAGAGAGACAGGTACAGAGACAGAGAGGGAGAGACAGAGAGGGAGAGAGACAGAGGGAGATACAGAGAGGAGGGGAAAGGGATAGGAAGAGAGAAAGAGAGACAGGTACAGAGACAGAGAGGGAGAGATAGAGAGGGAGAGAGGCAGGAAGAGAGAGAAAGACAACACAAGCGTTTCAGACCGAGGGGATGAGTAGCATAGTGAGAACCCTCCGGCACGTTTCTGCAGGGTAACACACGCTGACGTGGATGTTCTTCATCCCAGATAAATCACCTGGCGCAGATTCTTAGTGGAGACTTCCTCCACGTGGGAGCCAAGAGGAGGGGGCTGTGGTTGACTGCCAGCGAGCACTTTTCGAGCGGATTGGCTCAGCGCTCTGGAGATGAAAGAGAGTTGGTCTCCAGACACTCAGATCTCCACCCCCTGACTTTGATCCTGTCTGCTGTCTGTCTGTCTGTTTGCCTGCCCTGTCTGTATGTCTGCCTGCCCTGTCTGTCTGTCTGTCTGTCTGTCTGTCTGTCTGTCTGTATGTATGTCTGTCTGTATGTATGTCTGTCTGTATGTATGTCTGTATGTCTGTATGTCTGTCTGTATGTATGTCTGTATGTCTGTATGTCTGTCTGTCTGTCTGTCTGCCCTGCCTGTCTGTCTGCCCTGCCTGTCTGTCTGTCTGTCTGTCTGTCTGTATGTATGTCTGTCTGTATGTATGTCTGTATGTCTGTATGTCTGTATGTCTGTATGTCTGTATGTCTGTCTGTCTGCCCTGCCTGTCTGTCTGCATGGCCAGGGTATTGTCATTCAGGACAGTAGAGAGGGGCTTTAGGAATGCTTTGGTGACATGTGTATTAAAGCTGTCTTAAGGAACAGGGTGTGTGTGCGTGAGCATGCCTGAAGAGAGGGGCTCATGTTCAGATGCCTCGTCCTGTCCCTCTGAGCACACCCCAGACACAGAGGGGGATTAGAATGCAGCAACAGCAGCACCTCTCCCCCACCCCCACCCCCACCCCCCTCAGCCTGCCTCAGGATCAGGCAGACACTCCCCAGTCTACACACACACACACACACACACACACACACAGACACACTCTATCTCACACACACACACACACACACAAATATACAAACACACATAGACACACTCTCACACACAAACGTACATACACATACACAAACACTTAGACACACTCACTCACACATGGAGACACACTCTCACACACACATACACATATGCACTTAGACACACTCACACACACACACACACACACACACACACACACACACACACACACACACACACAGAACCACAAGGTATTCTCCCTGTCCTGTCTCCCCACAGCGAACAGAGACAGTTCGCACCTGACTGTGAACTCATCAGAAAAACCCTCCCCTTCTCCTTCATCTCTCTCCAGATGACACATCTCTGCATCCTCCTCTGACACGTCACCCCCCCACCCCCCCACCCCCCATCTCCCCTCCCTCTCTACCTCACCTCTCAACTAGTGTGGTCTGCATGAAAGCCACAGCCACAATGGGCACATTGCACATCACATGTAACTGGAACCTTGTTGTAGAACCACCCCTGTAGAATTACTCCTGTAGAACCAGCCCTGTAGGAGCGCTCCTGTAGAACCAGCCCTGTAGGAGCACTCCTGTAGAACCAGCCCTGTAGGAATGCTCCTGTAGAACCAGCCCTGTAGGAGCGCTCCTGTAGAACCAGCCCTGTAGGAACGCTCCTGTAGAACCAGCCCTGTAGAAACGCTCCTGTAGAACCAGCCCTGTAGAAGCGCTCCTGTAGAACCAGCCCTGTAGGAGCGCTCCTGTAGAACCAGCCCTGTAGGAGCGCTCCTGTAGAACCAGCCCTGTAGGAACGCTCCTGTAGAACCGCTCACACTACAGCGCAGTGTCAGTTATTTATCCGGATCACACAGACGTTATAAATATGATTTCCCATCACTGCTCCAGCTGTGTGCCTCCATAAGCGATGGGGCCAGAGAGAGAGAGAGAGAGAGAGAGACACTCACATGTCGTGTGTAGAAGTCATCCATCTCTCTCTGCAGCCTGCTCTGACAGTCAGGGTGAATGGCCAGCAGGTAGCAGACGAACGCCAGCGTGTTGCTGCTGGTCTCGTATCCAGCCAGCAGGAAGATGAACGCCTGACCCACGATCTCATCCTCGGTCATCACCCTCTTGTGGCCCTGCGGCCTTCTGGGAGATTCCTGGCCGCTCTCCTGGCGTGCGTGAGCCAGCTCGTCTGCATGGTTCACCACGTCGAACTGGTCCAGGGTGACGCTCTCCCTGCTGCTCCTCGAGTCCAGCATCAGCTGGAGGAAGTCACGCCGCCGCTACACACACGCACACACACACACACACGGACTATCATTTAGTCATTTAGCAGACGCACAGAGAGACTTACAGTAAGTACAGGGATATTCCCCCCTGAGGCAAGTAGGGTGAAGTGCCTTGCCCAAGGACACAATGACATGTTGGCATAGCCAGGATTCAAACCGGGTACCTTCTGATTACTAGCTTGACCCCTCAGCCACATGACTCCCCCCCCCCCCACCCCCGTCTTACCTGCTCTGGGGGCATCTCATCCCTCTGTCGGATGATCTTCTGGATGCAGCTGGTGAAGAAGCTGTTCATCTCATCCCTCCTCTTGTTGGGGATGAGGTTGGCCAAGGGGCCGATGAGGAACGGGAAGGCAACTACACAGAACAGGAGACAGACATGGCTCCAGCTCAGTCACTTCCAAACCCTCCACCGTACTGTAAGAGGTCTGGGGGTTACATAAGTGTCCTCTGGTGTCTGCTGTGCTACTCAGAGGAGAACATTGCCGCCAGCTGACGGAAAGATACAGAGAGTTCTGGAACTCTGGAACTCGGAATGTCTGACAACTCTGGAACTCTGAGAACTCTGGAACTCGGAATGTCTGACTCACTGAACAGGAATATGATGGGTCTGAAGAAGGAAAAGGAGAAGAACTTCTGAGCGTGGTGGACAAACGGATCTTCCGGATCGTTCTGTGAGTCCACCTGGGTACCGAAGGCTACGCTGGCGATCACATCCATGGTGAAGCAACCAAAACACCTGGAGCAGCAAAAACAAACACTTCCTGTCTCGTTAGTGGTTCTAGAACAATCTAACAGATCGAACTACAGACTAGGAGTGGAAAACTACTGGATTTGAATACTTACTAGCTCCAGATCGCTCTAGTGGATACTGGTTAGAACAGATGCCCAGTTCTATGTACTATGCAGTTAGTAGTTCGGGGTTGAATTAGTAGCTGGTATGTAGCTAGTTTGTAGTTATCAGAATCACATTCACATTGCTTGTTTGCACAAAGTTGAAAGGAGGAAATGTTAAGCTGTGTAATGTGATTCACCTGTGGATATCGAAGCTCTCTCCTGACTCTGCGTGTGCTTCCATGTTCCTGAGCAGGGAGTCTGTGGCTGCGTTGATGAGAGGAACCATCTGAGAGAGACGATACGTTATCTAACACCGTCTGAAACACTCAACACACTCCGGCAACTTTAGTCTTAAAATACCCTTTTTTTAACAGGCCTCAAAGTGTCTGACGTGTCACACATGTGAAGGCTAATCCTGCATCTCATGTCTTTACTAAAACAACTACAAACAGATCTTGTGATCGTGAGAGATCTTGTGATCGTGAGAGATCTTGTGATCGTGAGAGATCTTGTGATCGTGAGAGATCTTGTGCTTGTGAGAGATCTTGTGATTGTAAGAGATCTTGTGATTGTAAGAGATCTTGTGATCGTAAGAGATCTTGTGATCGTTAGAGATCTTGTGATCGTAAGAGATCTTGTGATCGTTAGAGATCTTGTGATCGTAAGAGATCTTGTGATCGTTAGAGATCTTGTGATCGTTAGAGATCTTGTGATCGTTAGAGATCTTGTAAGCGATGCCGTGAATTTAGTCCTCAGGACAGGCAAAGGAACAGGACAGATTCAGCCAGACACACTTCCTGTTCTACCTCTCTCAACTCCTCCCTAATGAAAGTGAGGGGGAGGAGGGGCGGGAGGGAGGGAGGCAGAGAGTGAGGGGAGGGAGGGAGAGGATGAGAGTCAGAGCAAGGATGAGGGAGAGGAGAGGGAAAGTGTAGGGAGAGAGAGGGAGGGAGGGAGAGTGGGGGGGAAGGAGAACTGAATCAATTAAAAGCCAGTTAGAGCCAGCAGCATTATAGATGTCGTTGCCTAGTTGCCAAGGGAACGGCAGCCAGATGATGATGGATCAAACCAGAACTCATTAATTCATTTATTCATTAAGCTTGGAAAGCGCTGGAACAGTGAAGGAAGAGAAGGCTTCACAGACTACCAGAATAAGTAAGGAAAGATACAGATTTACTGTACAGAGAGAGAGAGAGAGAGAGAGACAGAGAGAGAGACAGAGACAGATAGAGACAGAGAGAGACAGAGAGACAGAGAGAGTGACAGAGAAAGAGACAAAGAGAGAGACAGAGAGAGTGACAGAGAGAGTGACAGAGAAAGAGACAAAGAGAGAGACATAGAGATAGACAGAGAGACAGAGAGATAGACAGAGAGACAGAGAGAGAGAGACAGAGAGGCCTTGTATCTGTAGAGTCTGTTCCATGTTCCGTCTTCCTTCACTGGAGCTGTGATCAGGGTGACTTCGACATCAGGACTGGCCATTGATCTCCTCCAAAGACACACACATACACACGCGCACACACAGACCCACAGACCGGAGATAAAACCAGGCAGGCTGGAACATCCCTGGTCTGTTTGTACCCAGCTTCCAGAGAGGGCTGCAGAGTGCTGCGGAGGAGAGGGAGGACAGGAGAGGAGGAGTGGGAGAGAGGAGGAGAGAGGGGGGGGGGGGGAGGAACCCAGGACTGAGGGGGATTGAAGGGGGGGGAGGGCTTGAACAAGGTTTACACACCTCCCTGCCTATCTCATCTCACATCGCCTCTTTGTCTTGACACGCTAGACCGCCCAGCAATCAATAAGTGCTGGATCAGATGAGAGATGAGATCCTTACACTAGGGTAGCAACCAGACACCAGGCACAGCAGGGGGTAAGGTTGCTGTGTAGAGAAACTGTAGAGTTAGAGCTAGAAGCTGGGGCTGGGGCTGGGGCTGGGGCCGGGGCCGGGGCAGGCTGGAGGCTGAGAGAGAGGCTGGGGATGAAGACGCAGGAGTCAGCTAGTTAGATATGACAGGTGCAGTGTCGTCCTCCTCTGCAGAGCAGGGTGACTGTAATGGAAATCTATCCAGCATGACTACCTGCAGGCAGGCAGGCAGCCAGGCAGACAGGCAGGCAGACAGGCAGGCAGGCAGCCAGGCAGCAGGGGACACTGGTCAGTCAGACCACAGCTGAGCCTACAGTAGATGCACCAGCACACACATACATCAGACACACTGTTTCCACTGTCTGTGCATCTGTTTCTCTGGCTATATATCTGTCACTGTGTTACCGCTCTCTCTATCGCTCTGTGTGTGTTCTTTCTCTCTCTCTGTTCCTTCTCTGTCTCTCTGTCTCTGTCTCTCTCTCTCTCTCTCTCTCTCTCTGTTTCTCTCTCTCTCCACCATCTGCTTGTGTGCAGTAGTTGTTACTGCCCCCTCCTGACCAGTTCCACCAGAGCCAGTTGTGTTCCAGGCTGTTTGGTGAAAGGCATCTCGTAACAGCTTTAATGTGACCATAAACACAACCACGCACAACCACCCATCACTGCCTGACTCACTCTCCCATCTAGACCCATCACTGCCTGACTCACTCTCCCATCTAGACCCATCACTGCCTGACTCACTCCCCCATCTAGACCCATCACTGCCTGACTCACTCTCCCATCTAGACCCATCACTGCCTGACTCACTCCCCCATCTAGACCCATCACTGCCTGACTCACTCCCCCATCTAGACCCATCACTGCCTGACTCACTCCCCCATCTAGACCCATCACTGCCTGACTCACTCTCCCATCTAGACCCATCACTGCCTGACTCACTCCCCCATCTAGACCCATCACTGCCTGACTCACTCTCCCATCTAGACCCATCACTGCCTGACTCACTCCCCCATCTAGACCTATCACTGCCTGACTCACTCCCCCATCTAGACCCATCACTGCCTGACTCACTCTCCCATCTAGACCCATCACTGCCTGACTCACTCCCCCATCTAGACCCATCACTGCCTGACTCACTCCCCCATCTAGACCCATCACTGCCTGACTCACTCCCCCATCTAGACCCATCACTGCCTGACTCACTCCCCCATCTAGACCCATCACTGCCTGACTCACTCCCCCATCTAGACCCATCACTGCCTGACTCACTCCCCCATCTAGATCCATCACTGCCTGACTCACTCCCCCATCTAGACCCATCACTGCCTGACTCACTCTCCCATCTAGACCCATCACTGCCTGACTCACTCCCCCATCTAGACCCATCACTGCCTGACTCACTCTCCCATCTAGACCCATCACTGCCTGACTCACTCCCCCATCTAGATCCATCACTGCCTGACTCACTCTCCCATCTAGACCCATCACTGCCTGACTCACTCTCCCATCTAGACCCATCACTGCCTGACTCACTCCCCCATCTAGACCCATCACTGCCTGACTCACTCCCCCATCTAGACCCATCACTGCCTGACTCACTCCCCCATCTAGATCCATCACTGCCTGACTCACTCTCCCATCTAGACCCATCACTGCCTGACTCACTCCCCCATCTAGACCCATCACTGCCTGGCTCACTCTCCCATCTAGACCCATCACTGCCTGACTCACTCTCCCATCTAGACCCATCACTGCCTGACTCACTCTCCCATCTAGACCCATCACTGCCTGACTCACTCTCCCATCTAGACCCATCACTGCCTGACTCACTCCCCCATCTAGACCCATCACTGCCTGACTCACTCTCCCATCTAGACCCATCACTGCCTGACTCACTCTCCCATCTAGACCCATCACTGCCTGACTCACTCTCCCATCTAGACCCATCACTGCCTGACTCACTCCCCCATCTAGATCCATCACTGCCTGACTCACTCCCCCATCTAGACCCATCACTGCCTGACTCACTCTCCCATCTAGACCCATCACTGCCTGACTCACTCCCCCATCTAGACCCATCACTGCCTGACTCACTCCCCCATCTAGACCCATCACTGCCTGACTCACTCCCCCATCTAGACCCATCACTGCCTGACTCACTCCCCCATCTAGATCCATCACTGCCTGACTCACTCCCCCATCTAGACCCATCACTGCCTGACTCACTCTCCCATCTAGACCCATCACTGCCTGACTCACTCCCCCATCTAGACCCATCACTGCCTGACTCACTCCCCCATCTAGACCCATCACTGCCTGACTCACTCCCCCATCTAGACCCATCACTGCCTGACTCACTCTCCCATCTAGACCCATCACTGCCTGACTCACTCCCCCATCTAGACCCATCACTGCCTGACTCACTCCCCCATCTAGACCCATCACTGCCTGACTCACTCCCCCATCTAGACCCATCACTGCCTGACTCACTCCCCCATCTAGACCCATCACTGCCTGACTCACTCCCCCATCTAGACCCATCACTGCCTGACTCACTCCCCCATCTAGATCCATCACTGCCTGACTCACTCCCCCATCTAGACCCATCACTGCCTGACTCACTCTCCCATCTAGATCCATCACTGCCTGACTCACTCTCCCATCTAGACCCATCACTGCCTGACTCACTCTCCCATCTAGACCCATCACTGCCTGACTCACTCTCCCATCTAGACCCATCACTGCCTGACTCACTCTCCCATCTAGACCCATCACTGCCTGACTCACTCCCCCATCTAGACCCATCACTGCCTGACTCACTCTCCCATCTAGACCCATCACTGCCTGACTCACTCCCCCATCTAGATCCATCACTGCCTGACTCACTCTCCCATCTAGACCCATCACTGCCTGACTCACTCCCCCATCTAGACCCATCACTGCCTGACTCACTCCCCCATCTAGACCCATCACTGCCTGACTCACTCTCCCATCTAGACCCATCACTGCCTGACTCACTCCCCCATCTAGACCCATCACTGCCTGACTCACTCTCCCATCTAGACCCATCACTGCCTGACTCACTCTCCCATCTAGACCCATCACTGCCTGACTCACTCTCCCATCTAGACCCATCACTGCCTGACTCACTCTCCCATCTAGACCCATCACTGCCTGACTCACTCTCCCATCTAGACCCATCACTGCCTGACTCACTCTCCCATCTAGACCCATCACTGCCTGACTCACTCTCCCATCTAGACCCATCACTGCCTGACTCACTCCCCCATCTAGATCCATCACTGCCTGACTCACTCCCCCATCTAGACCCATCACTGCCTGACTCACTCTCCCATCTAGACCCATCACTGCCTGACTCACTCCCCCATCTAGACCCATCACTGCCTGACTCACTCCCCCATCTAGACCCATCACTGCCTGACTCACTCCCCCATCTAGACCCATCACTGCCTGACTCACTCCCCCATCTAGACCCATCACTGCCTGACTCACTCCCCCATCTAGACCCATCACTGCCTGACTCACTCCCCCATCTAGATCCATCACTGCCTGACTCACTCCCCCATCTAGACCCATCACTGCCTGACTCACTCTCCCATCTAGACCCATCACTGCCTGACTCACTCCCCCATCTAGACCCATCACTGCCTGACTCACTCTCCCATCTAGACCCATCACTGCCTGACTCACTCTCCCATCTAGACCCATCACTGCCTGACTCACTCCCCCATCTAGACCCATCACTGCCTGACTCACTCCCCCATCTAGACCCATCACTGCCTGACTCACTCCCCCATCTAGACCCATCACTGCCTGACTCACTCCCCCATCTAGACCCATCACTGCCTGACTCACTCCCCCATCTAGACCCATCACTGCCTGACTCACTCCCCCATCTAGATCCATCACTGCCTGACTCACTCCCCCATCTAGATCCATCACTGCCTGACTCACTCTCCCATCTAGACCCATCACTGCCTGACTCACTCCCCCATCTAGACCCATCACTGCCTGACTCACTCCCCCATCTAGATCCATCACTGCCTGACTCACTCTCCCCTGAGGAGTCCTGGAGCAACAGTGTGTTTTTCTGCATGTGGCTTCTGTGCCAGCGGTTTGTGATTGTGTGACAGAGTGCAGGGCTACGTGTGAGTGTGTGTGTGTGCGTGTGTAAGTGTGCTATGTGTGAGTGTGTGTGTATGAGTGTGTGTGTGTGTGTGTGTGTGTGTGTGTGTGTGTGTGTGTGTGTGTGTGTGTGTGTGTGTGTGTGTGTGTGTGTGTGTGTGTGTGTGTGTGAGAAAGGGAGTGTGTGGTGCAGGGGTACGTGTGTGGCTGCACTGATACCAGAGTGTGACATCACACAGTGTCCTGTCATTAGCAAGCCTCCTCTCTCCTCATTAATAAACAGGACAGAGTGTTAAAGATGAATAAAGATAACACACACCCCTGTTCACACACACACACACACACACACACACACACACACACACACACAGCGGCTCTAACACACACCCCTGTTCACACACACACACACACACACACACACACACACACACACACACACACACACACACACACACACACACACACACACAGCGGCTCTAACACACACCCCTGTTCACACACACACACACACACACACACACACACACACACACACACACAGCGGCTCTAACACACACCCCTGTTCACACACACACACATTGAGCCATAAGCAGTGATTATCTCACAATAACATCTCACTTATTTCAGTTCCCAGACCGACTCTCTCCCTGCTACTTGAACTGTCTGATTCACGGCCTTAAAGTTGCACTAAGGTCTCTCTTCACACACACACACACGTGTTGGACACAACTATGGATGACACAATACCCACAGCGGGGGGGGGGGGATGTCTGTAGTTGCCAAGGAAACTTCTCATCATAGCTGTAATCACCGTGAAGCATCCAACATCTTAATGATAACCTCACTCTCTATCACAAGCATGATTATTACACCAGGAGTGTGTGTGTGTGGGTGTGTGTGAGTGTGTGAACATGTGCTGAAGTGTGTGTGCAGTACGTTGCTATGCTCAATGACTGATGCTCTTTGTAAAAGCTCTCTCTTGTAAGTCCCTTTGGATAAATGTAAATGTAAGATGTGTGTGTGTGTGCAGGTGTGTGTGTATAGGTGGGGGTGTGTGCAGGTCTGTGTGTGCAGGTGTGTGTGTGCAGGTGTGTGTGTGCAGGTGTGTGTGTGCAGGTGTGTGTGTATAGGTGGGGGTGTGTGCAGGTCTGTGTGTGCAGGTCTGTGTGTGTGTGTGTGTGTGTGAGCTCCTCCCTCACCTCTCTCATCTTGGCAGAGCTGAAGGAGGGGGTGAGAACACTGCGGACTCTCTTCCAGTGTTCGTTCTTCAGCATCAGCAGACAGTCACTCATGGGCTTGGTGGCAGAGCGGATGGTCTGTACACAGGGACACACACATCACACACACATCACACACACAAGGACACACACATCACACACACACAGGGACACACACATCACACACACAGCAGGGTTGGGGACCCAACTTGGTACACATTGTATCGGTACGAAGAAATACTCGGCCACGTCAAATCAAAGGGTGACAGATTGGTGAGTCCATCTTGGTGAGGCTACCCAACCCTGCACACACACACACCTGCTCACACACACCTGCACACACACACACCTGCTCACACACACCTGCTCACACACACCTGCACACACACACCTGCACACACACACACCTGCTCACACACACCTGCACACACACACACACACACACACAGACACCTGCTCACACACACACCTGCTCACACACACCTGCACACACACACACACACACACAGACACCTGCTCACACACACACACCTGCACACACACACACACCTGCTCACACACACCTGCACACACACACACACACACACACACACACACACACACACACACACACACACACACACACACACACACACACACACACAGACACCTGCTCACACACACACACCTGCACACACACACACACACACACACACACACAGACACCTGCTCACACACACACACACCTGCTCACACACACACTTGCACACACACATGTTCACATACACCTGCACACACACCTGCTCACACACACCTGCACACACACGTGCTCACACACACACACACCTGCTGACACACACACACCTGCACACACACATGCTCACACACACCTGCACACACACCTGCTGACACACACACACCTGCACACACACATGCTCACACACACCTGCTCACACACCTGCTCACACACACACACACACACACCTGCTGACACACACACACCTGCACACACACCTGCTCACACACACACCTGCACACACACATGCTCACACACACCTGCTCACACACACAGACACTATGAGATCACAGGATTGGTGGCAGCTCTCTAAGCTCTGTTCATACTAGAGGAGAATGAAAGGCGGGGGTGTGTTGGTTTGCACAAACAAATCTGACGAGTCGTTAAACATTTCCCCCGAGTATTGATTTGACCTGGCGTCCTCCATCCGCTCTGTGAGATGTCCCTGACACACACACGAGCGCCCGGCCAGGGCCATGATGAAAGCAGCTGACCCCTGACCCCCCGACCCCCTCTCATACATGTCAGAGCATCATTAAATATAACCTCACTGCCCTGGACAGACATGGCTAGCTCTGCGAGGGAGGGGGAGACAGAGAGATAGGGAGGGAGGGAGGGAGGGAGGGAGGGAGAAGGAGAAGGAGAAGGAGAAGGAGAAGGAGGGAGGGAGGGAGGGAGGGAGGGAGGGAGGGAGGGAGGGAGGGAGGGAGGGAGGGAGGGAGGGAGGGAGGGAGGGAGTACTCACCATTCTGTTGGGGAAGCTGGTGAACTGTTTCACCATGATCTCTCTCAGCATGTCAGGATCTGCAACAACCACCACTGCCCTCCTGCCTAGGTAGTACCTGACACACACACACACACACACACACACACACACACACACACACACACACACACACACAAACACACAGAAGAGATGGAATACATAAATGTCAGGATTTTAGTCCACACACACTAACACACACAAACACACACACACACACACACACACGCACACTAGCATGTTTTCTAACAATAGCAGACCAACAGCCTTGTCAACATGTCTGGTGTCTCCCAGCCTCTCTCTGTCTATAACTGCCTCCTTCAATGAGGATCTACTTCAGACAGCAGAGAAAAGGGAAATGTGTGAGGTTAATTGGACAGTTTTATTAAGCAGTGATAATTGGATAGGAAAAGGTTTAGAGAGGGTTTAACATGGGAGCACAGACAGGTAGACAGACAGGCAGATTGGCAGACAGGCAGATAGACTGGCAGACAGACAGACAGGCAGATAGACTGGCAGACAGACAGGCAGATTGGCAGACAGGCAGATAGACTGGCAGACAGACAGGCAGATTGGCAGACAGGCAGATAGACTGGCAGACAGACAGACAGACAGACAGACAGGCAGACAGACAGGCAGATTGGCAGACAGGCAGACAGACAGGCAGATAGACAGGCAGACAGACAGACAGACAGACAGACAGGCAGGCAGATAGACAGACAGGCAGACAGACAGGCAGGCAGGCAGGCAGGGAGGCAGACAGACATGCTGTGCAGAGGATAGAGGGCTAACTCTTAAAGTTAAGCATCAAGGCTGTCTGTCAGAGCATATTCCAGCTCTGTGGTCATCCTGTCATAGTCCACCAACATAGTACACACACAGGCACAAACACACACCCATAAAACACACATGCACAAACACACACCCACAAACACACCCACAAACTGTTATAACACAGCCCTTATTAGCAAGTCAGCTTCCAATAGATAATCCTAATGATTTTCCAGACATGGGGGGGGGGGGGGGGGGTTGTGATGGATGTTACAGCGAAAGAGAGAAACTTGAAATATTTAAAAACTGCTGAGCACTTCTGACGCTGATTCCATGAATGAATAAAAGAACCATGAACCTTTTCCCCTCTCTCTCTCTCTCTCTCTCTCTCTCTCTCCATTTCTTCCTAGCTCTCTCTCCTTCTCTACCTGTCCCTCCCTCCCTACCTCCCTCGCTTACTCTCGTCTTTTTCCGAGCTGTTGAAGTTCTCCAGTGAAATCTAGTAATGTGTTCTGGCAGATCTCTCTGCATTCTGACTTCCTCTGCTTTTCTGGTCTTGGCATAAAATCCAAGCCATGGCAAACCTAATTTGCCTCGCTCCCCTCCTCTCCGCCCTCTTTCAACCTCGTCCCCCTTCTTCCCCTCTATTTCCCCCCTCAGCATGTGGACGCTGCTCTCTTTGATGTGTTCTTAAGAGAGAGAGAGAGGAGAGAGAGAGAGAGAGATCAGTCTTCCTTTCATAAGCTGCCTCTCATATCATACCACAGCTAACCTGTTAGAACATCATTTTGTGTGTTTGTGTGTCTATGTGCCCAGTCTGCTAGTCTACCTGCCTGCCTGCCAACCAGCCTGTCTATCTGACTGCCTGTCTACTGCCACCAGGGCCATGCAGAATGGAGGGGAGTGCCACCAGGGCCCTGGAGGGTGGAGGGGAGGGCCACCAGGGCCCTGGAGGGTGGAGGGGAGGACCACCAGGGCCCTGGAGGGTGGAGGGGAGGACCACCAGGGCCCTGCAGGGTGGAGGGGAGGACCACCAGGGCCCTGGAGGGTGGAGGGGAGGACCACCAGGGCCCTGCAGAATGGAGGGGAGGACCACCAGGGCCCTGCAGGGTGGAGGGGAGGGCACAGCTGTGGGTCACTTACCCACACACTCTGCCGTACTTGTTCACCAGCTCTGTGTGGCACCCGAAGAACCCCTGAAACACAAGTGGCAGATCAGTGTGAGGGCCTTCTCCTCCAATCAGACGCGGGCCTGACAGACATGTGATCTACGGTTTACCGTCGACTGTCCCTGCTACTGTGAGAGCAGCTGTGGACACACTGCCTGTCTTTCAACCAGACCAGCCAGCACAAGCCAGGAAGCCCAAATCTAATAACTGCTGCACTCCTCACAATGAGATCTGAGCTGAAGACATCACAGCTGACCTCCTCAACTGGGATTCACTCAAACACACACACACCTATCACACACACGCCACACATATACCTATCACACACACACACACCACACATACATCTACATCACATCAACACACACACTCGCATCAGAACACACCACACACACACACACCGTTCTAGGTGTCTTTTGCAGCGTTCCACTAGGTGTCAGTGGAGAGCCCAGCAGCAGCACCAGGGTTTGAAAAAGCCAGCGGTCTGCTTCCCTGAACCTTCCGGAAGGTCATACTGGGAGTGTGGAGCCAGCACCGGGTGAATCCAGCCTGGATATATTTAGGTCACATTAAGGCTCTTTAATCACTTCAGGATATTGGAAGAAGTCTGTCTTTCTTTAAGGCTTTAATGCAGGTTGGTTCATTTCGGTAGCTAGCTATCAGGCTGGCTAGCTGGCTGGAAGGCTGGCCTGCTGGCTGATTGTAGGGCTGAATAGCTTGCTGGCTGAATAGCTGTTGTTGGCTCACAAAGAGGGGTTTGTCTGCTAAGGTGCTCTGAACACACTCAGGGTCGTTGATATGCAAGACGGCAGACTGAACCACAATCTGCCTGCTTGGTCTTAATCAAGCAGCAGCGCCCTGGACTCCTACCTCCTGCCATCAGCATTCCTGGAGGCTGTGCCCCTCCATGGGGCTCCAAGGGCCTCCATCCAGCACCCCCTTTACCAGGCAAGCCCAAGGGCCCCCATCCAGCACCCCCTTTACCAGGCAAGCCCAAGGGCCCCCATCCAGCACCCCCCTTTACCAGGCAAGCCCAAGGGCCCCCGTCCAGCACCCCCCTTTACCAGGCAAGCCCAAGGGCCCCCATCCAGCACCCCCTTTACCAGGCAAGCCCAAGGGCCCCCATCCAGCACCCCCTTTACCAGGCAAGCCCAAGGGCCCCCATCCAGCACCTCCTTTACCAGGCAAGCCCAAGGGCCCCCATCCAGCACCCCCTTCACCAGGCAAGCCCAAGGGTCCCCATCCAGCACCCCCTTTACCAGGCAAACCCAAGGGCCCCCATCCAGCACCCCCTTTACCAGGCAAGCCCAAGGGCCCCCATCCAGCACCCCCTTTACCAGGCAAGCCCAAGGGCCCTCATCCAGCACCTCCTTTACCAGGCAAGCCCAAGGGCCCCCATCCAGCACCCCCTTCACCAGGCAAGCCCAAGGGTCCCCATCCAGCACCCCCTTTACCAGGCAAACCCAAGGGCCCCCATCCAGCACCCCCTTTACCAGGCAAGCCCAAGGGCCCCCATCCAGCACCCCAGTCAGCCTGGAGGCTCCTCCTCTGGAGCTCTCTTGTTTTCCTGCATCATTGTTGTCTCCCTCAGACCTCCCAAGCTGGGCTCTCTGACTCCACTGTGTTCTAATGCCATGTCTCAGGGGAAGCTGCCATTTGTAGTGAAGTTGGTCCTGCTGAAGAGATAGCAGACATTGTGTGTGTGTGTGTGTGTGTGTGTGTGTGTGTGTGTGCGGCCATCAGAGAAACTCCCCTGTTCACCATCCACTCTCTGATAACCACACACACACACAAGTATACAACCACACAGGCACACACAAACACACACACACACACACACACATTGTGATGTCCTCCTCAGCCTGACCTTGGCATGCCAGGCAGGCCAGGTGAGAGAGGGCCGTGTCATTAAACCTGCAGGGGTCTCCTGGCTCCAGAGAGGGCGTGTCTATCCCTGTGTCCTGCTGTGTGGTGTGGGGCTGCAGGGGGGCTGTTTCACTGCTGACAAAACACCTGCACACACCCCGGACTAACACACACAAACACACACATCCACAGCCTCAACTAACACACACACACACACAGGTACACCTGCACACACTCCCGACTAACACACATACACACACACACACATCCACACCCCCGACTAACACACAAACACACACACACACACACCCAACTAACACACACACACACCCAGGTACACCTGCACACACCCCCGACTAACACACAAACACACACACACACACACACACCCAACTAACACACACACACACACACCCAGGTACACCTGCACACACCCCCGACTAACACACATACACACACACACACACACCCCCAACTAACACACACACACACCCAGGTACACCTGCACACACCCCCGACTAACACACATACACACACACACACACACACACATCCACACCCCCAACTAACACACAAACACACACACATCCACACCCAGGTACACTGGAACACACCCCCACACCCCCAACTAATACACACAAAAACACACACACACACCCCCACACCCCCATTTTACACACACAAAAACACACGCATCCACACCCAGATACACCGAGGCACACACACACACACACACACACGAGGCAGTGAAGGTGGGGGTGTCTGTCCCAGCCTTAGACGCAGTGTCATTATGCAAGGCAGGACAGCATGCATACTGAAACACCCATCGCTCTGCCTAGAGGGGGCGTGAAGCTGAGGGAGAGCGATCACATCTGTCTGTACCCCCTCCTCGAATCTGACGCTCCCATCCTGCAAATATGGCATTTGACTTCCAGAGAGATCTTTGTCTTTATCCGATGGATTACTCTACGTATTGTTCTAGTGAGATGTGTGTAGGCTGAAGTGATCTGGAGGAACGGGTCGATGAGGACTGAAGCCTGAGAACTAAGAACCAAATTAACTTGGTGATATTGAACCCCCACCCCCGCCCCCGCCCCCGCCCCCACCCCCACCCCTGCCCCCACCCCCGGCCCACCATGCACCAGCTCACCTCTTACATATTCATCATAAAAAAAGTAATGCAATTATCAATAAGGCTAATCTGTTTGACGATCACATGGTATCAAAAGTCATTACTGCTGAGTTGTCTTTAATGAACAAATCTAATGAGGTGAAGCTAGCTTAAGGGTGGGTGGGTGTCGTGGGTGTGTCGTGTGTCTGTGTGCTAGTGTGTGTGTGTGCTAGTGTGTGTGTGTGTGTGCTAGTGTGTGTGTGTGTGTGTGTGGTTGCTTAAGTAGTTTTCAACATGGATAAGCCTTTTCAAGGACAAAGAAAGAAGATGGCTTTCCTGCAGAGACAATGCGCCTCTACACCAGCTCAGAGCTCACAGGAAGCCTAGACACCTAGGAACCCTGGGAACCCTGGTACACTGGCCTACAGGAACCCTGGGAACCCTGGAACCCTGGTACACTGGCCTACAGGAACCCTGGGAACCCTGGTACACTGGCCTACAGGAACCCTGGGAACCCTGGTACACTGGCCTACAGGAACCCTGGGAACCCTGGTACACTGGCCTACAGGAACCCTGGGAACCCTGGTACACTGGCCTACAGGAACCCTGGGAACCCTGGTACCCTGGTACACTGGCCTACAGGAACCCTGGGAACCCTGGTACACTGGCCTACAGGAACCCTGGGAACCCTGGTACACTGGCCTACAGGAACCCTGGGAACCCTGGTACACTGGCCTACAGGAACCCTGGGAACCCTGGTACACTGGCCTACAGGAACCCTGGGAACCCTGGTACACTGGCCTACAGGAACCCTGGAACCCTGGGACGCTGGCCTACAGGAACCCTGGTAACCCTGGAACCCTGGGACGCTGGCCTACAGGAACCCTGGGAACCCTGGGACGCTGGCCTACAGGAACCCTGGGAACCCAGGTACACTGGCCTACAGGAACCCTGGGAACCCTGGGATGCTGGCCTACAGGAACCCTGGGAACCCTGGGACGCTGGCCTACAGGAACCCTGGGAACCCTGGGACGCTGGCCTACAGGAACCCTGGGAACCCTGGGACGCTGGCCTACAGGAACCCTGGGAACCCTGGGACGCTGGCCTACAGGAACCCTGGAACCCTGGGACGCTGGCCTACAGGAACCCTGAAACCCTGGGACGCTGGCCTACAGGAACCCTGAAACCCTGGGACGCTGGCCTACAGGAACCCTGGGAACCCTGGGACGCTGGCCTACAGGAACCCTGGGAACCCTGGGACGCTGGCCTACAGGAACCCTGGAACCCTGGGACGCTGGCCTACAGGAACCCTGAAACCCTGGGACGCTGGCCTACAGGAACCCTGAAACCCTGGGACGCTGGCCTACAGGAACCCTGGGAACCCTGGGACGCTGGCCTACAGGAACCCTGGGAACCCAGGGACGCTGGCCTACAGGAACCCTGGGAACCCAGGGACGCTGGCCTACAGGAACCCTGGGAACCCTGGGACGCTGGCCTACAGGAACCCTGGGAACCCTGGGACGCTGGCCTACAGGAACCCTGGGACGCTGGCCTACAGGAACCCTGGGAACCCTGGGACGCTGGCCTACAGGAACCCTGGGAACCCTGGGACGCTGGCCTACAGGAACCCTGAGACAGACGTGCAGGACGCAGCCTTCCTACCTGGCGAAACAGGAACATGTTCCCGAAGAACGGAGACGGCTTGGGATGTCTGATACCACAGCGAGCCAGAAGAGAGTAGGGGTAGACCGAGTACCTGGAGAGAGAGGGGAGAGAAGGGGGAGAGAGGGAGAACAGAGAGAGAGAGGAGGGAAGAGAGGAGAGAGGGAGAGGAGAGAGAGTGGGAGGGAGGGAGAGGGAGGAAGGAGAGAGTGAGAGAGAGAGAGAGAGAGAGGGGGGAGGTGAATAGGAGCAAAAGAGAAGAAGGTGGAGAGAAAGAGCGAGAGCAGCAGGAAAGCAGGAGAGAGAGAGGGAAAGTGGGGGTGGGAGAGTAAACATATCAGTGAGTGAGTGATGATGAAAAAAGCCAGTGGGGTGGTAGGTAAGGCTAAGCTAACGCTACGGTGCGATTACTGTGTCTAATCTGAGTGATACACAGCATAACCAGGCCTTCACACAAGCACACAACATCATGACACCGGGAAGATTTATTCGCTGGGTGAATGTGAAAACTCCCAGAGACTCCCGAAGCCACATGCATTATTTATCTGCTATTCTGCTGACGCCCGACTCCTGTGTGTTAGCGGAGGATGGCAGGGGCGGAATGCAGGGGGGCATTGTGGGATACGACGGGACGTGATTCGGTCAGGTGACATACTGTTGTCTGCTGCTGCTGATGGGCGGCCTTGTTGGTGAAGTCCATCGAGAACAGCTGGGACTGAGCGAGTGTGTGTGTGTGTGGTGTGTAGAGAAAGTGTGTGTGTGTTTATTTGTGCAGTCCGAGCCTGACTGGAGGTCCTGACCACCTTGGTCAGCGCGCGCTAGACACGAGCGCAGGACCACAAACTTCCCGTTCCCTCTCTTTTGACGCACCCGTATTTTTACCCATCAGCCCCTCCAGCCTCTGACCGCCAGCTGAGGGCCGTTTGACCATCCAGGCCTCGTCCAATCAGATCCATGACCCCCATCTGAGCTCTGAGGCTCCGAGGACGACGTCTGGAAGGGTGAGTCACCCGAACGCCACACGCTCCTAATCAGGAGAGAGTCTGTGACTGACTGCCACAGAGAGAGAGACAGCACTTCACGCACAGCAGTGACTCACCACCCCCCCCCCCACTGCGCTGTGCGTGCGTGTGCGTCTTCACACTCTGCTAAATATATGAAGCAGATTACGTGCTGGGCTTTATAAATGCAGATGACAAACTGGCCTCTATGAGCTGGCCTCGGGGTTTAACAGGTGTGAATGGATGATTGTCCGGTGTGTAGGAGGCAGGAAGGAGGAGGAGGAGCTTGAAGGAGGACAGAGACTCTGAGCTCACACCTTCACTCTCTGAGCTGGCATCAGAACATCACTATCACAGGAAACACTTTGAACAGACTGACAAGACAGACAGGCAGGTAGATAGACAGGTAGACAGACAGGTAGACAGACAGACAGACAGACAGGCAGACAGACAGACAGACAGGTAGACAGACAGACAGATAGGTAGACATACAGACAGGCAGGTAGACAGACAGACAGACAGACAGGTAGACAGACAGACAGACAGACAGGTAGACAGACAGACAGGCAGGCAGACAGACAGACAGGCAGGTAGACAGACAAACAGATAGTCAGACAGGAAGAGAGGTAGACAGGCATGTAGAAAGGCAGACAGACAGGAAGACAGACAGACAGGTGGAAAGAATGAGAGAGGAAAACAGAGAATGATCGACCGTGATACAGATTTTACGATAGGAGAGAGAGTGAGAGTGTGAAAAGGTGCGAAAAGGTTTTGTCTCTCCTTTCATGAACCTGAAGGAAGGCAGGCAAAGTGGCCATCGCACATGTGTGTGCGTGTGTGTGTGTGTGTGTGCGTGTGTGTGTGCGTGTGTGTGTGTGTCAGAAGGCTGGGCAGTAATTGACTGCTGCAGTCCCTCACCACAGGGATCAAACAGCAGATGAAGTCTGGCTGATGGTGTTAGACACATCCCTGGAGGGGGGGAGGGAGGGGGGGAGGGAGGGGGGAGGGAGGGGGGGAGGGTGTTAGACACATCCCTGGAGGGGGGGAGGGAGGGGGGGAGGGAGGGGGGGAGGGAGGGGGGAGGGGGGGAGGGAGGGGGGGAGGGTGTTAGACACATCCCTGCCTGCTGGGGGGAGGGAGGGGGGGAGGGGGGGAGGAGGGTGTTAGACACATCCCTGACTGCTGGAGGGAGGGAGGGGGGAGGGTGTTAGACACATCCCTGCCTGCTAGGGGGAGGGAGGGGGGGAGGGGGGGAGGAAGGTGTTAGACACATCCCTGACTGCTGGGGGGAGGGAGGGGGGAGGGTGTTAGACACATCCCTGCCTGCTAGGGGGAGGGAGGGGGGGAGGAAGGTGTTAGACACATCCCTGACTGCTGGGGGGAGGGAGGGGGGAGGGGGAGAAGGAGGGGAGAGAGGAGGGTGTTAGACACATCCCTGCCTGCTGGGGGGAGGGGGGGGAGGGAGGGGGGAGGGTGTTAGACACATCCCTGACTGCTGGGGGGAGGGGGGAGGGAGGGGGGAGAGGGGGGGAGGAGGGGGTTAGACACATCCCTGCCTGCTGGGGGGAGGGGGGGAGGGAGGGGGGAGGGTGTTAGACACATCCCTGACTGCTGGGGGGAGGGGGGGGGGAGGGTGTTAGACACATCCCTGACTGCTGGGGGGAGGGGGGGAGGGAGGGGGGAGGGTGTTAGACACATCCCTGACTGCTGGGGGGAGGGGGGGAGGGAGGGGGGAGGGTGTTAGACACATCCCTGACTGCTGGGGGGAGGGGGGGGAGGGTGTTAGACACATCCCTGAC
>CM059290.1:17509130-17556630 GCA_030340665.1 Neosalanx taihuensis | reverse complement strand
AGCAGAGCTGGGTAACCCAGCCAGACTGGCTCTCCAGGCAGCTCAGCCCCTGGTTACAGGGCCCCTAACCACAAGCCTCCGCTGGGAGGAAATGTTTGTTTTCAGCAGTACAGAGAGCCATGAGCTGCACAAGACTGGCCTTACTGTGAGCCTTACCCAGATAAGGAGCGCTAATGTGCTGGAAATGTGTTCGGTGTGTATTTGTCATGGGAAGAGGGAAAGAGAGAGGGAGGGGAGGGGAGGCAAGAAAGAAAGAACGATCATGCATGACATAATGAGAATATGTGGGAGAGAAAGAAAGGATAAAAAGGCAGTTTGAGACAGAGGGACAGAGACAGAGAGACAGAGAGCAGTTTGAGACAGAGGGACAGAGAGACAGAGAGACAGAAGGACAGAGAGGCAGAGAGCAGTTTGAGACAGAGAGACAGAGGGACAGAGAGACAGAGAGCAGTTTGAGACAGAGGGACAGAGAAACAGAGCAGGTTGCAATGCACTAAGGCTGTAATTTCCATTCCCAAGGCGTGTTTACAGGACGTACACGACAGTACTTGAGACATGTCAGACTCAGGCATTTCAAGGACGTAACCTTTTACTGCCTATTTTTGCCGAGTAGCAAAGTTAAAACCGCAGAGCCTAATTCTCTAATGGGGCTTATTTCTGTATGGAGGACTGCCAGGGCCGTTGCCTCGGCTACAGCTTGTCATTTCCATCCAGGGTGTCATGACAGAGCTGTAAGGAAGCACCATCCACAAGGATAGATCTTCATTAGCATGGTGACAGCATGAGAGAACCACCAACCACATAATACCCTGTCAGCTTTCTGCAGCTGAATGGCATCCTGGGCCATGCCACCAGACAGGAATTTACATGTCTGGGACAAAACTCGAGTGCATGTGTGCGTGTGTGTGTGTGTGTGTGTGTGTGTTTTAGGATGGGTTAGTGTGTTTTGTTTTAGGAGGGCAAACAAAAGAACTCAAATTTGCATCATCAAACCTGTTTCTTATTTGGCTTCGTTGGAAGGCGAGCCCATGTTGCACTGCTTGTGCAGACGGTAACATTGATGTCTGTGGGTTCTGTCTCAGTGCTGCAGTATTGGAAGCAGCATTCTGAAGCAGCTTCATCTGAGGCTGCAGGTGAAGCCTGTGAAGGGGTAACCTCTGTCCCACAAGTGAGGGAAACGCTACACCACAGCTGGCAAACTCACTCCCTGCACTACAAGACAACCAGCTCCACACTCTGGAGCAACACGATCTAGTCTCTGCACTGCAGAGAGAAATAAGGAGAGACAGACACAGACAGACAGACAGAGATACAGACAGAGAGAGACAGACAGACAGACTGAGAGAGAGAGAGGCAGATATAGGGATAGAGAGAGGGAGAGAGAGAGAGAGAGATAGAAAGAGAGAGAGAGACAGAGAGAGAGAGACAGACATAGATAGAGAGAGAGAGACAGAGATAGAGAGAGAGAGAGACAGAGAGAGAGAGAGAGACAGAGATAGAGAAAGAGAGAGAGACAGACAGAGATCGAGAGAGATAGAGAGAGAGAGAGAGACAGAGAGAGAGACAGAGAGACAGAGAGAGATAGAGAGAGAGAGACAGAGATAGAGAAAGAGAGAGAGACAGACAGAGATCGAGAGAGATAGAGAGAGATAGAGAGAGATAGAGAGAGAGAGAGAGAGAGAGAGAGAGAGAGAGAGAGAGACAGAGACAGAGACAGAGACAGAGACAGAGACAGATAGACAGAGAGAGAGACAGAGACAGAGACAGATAGACAGAGAGAGAGACAGAGACAGAGAGAGAGAGAGAGAGAGAGAGACAGACAGACAGACAGACAGACAGAGAGAGAGAGACAGAGAGAGAGATAGAGAGAAAGAGAGAAAGAGAGAGATAGAGAGCAGCCCAGGCCTGTCAGCTTCCCTCTCTCAGCAGTGTGGCAGAGCATCAATCTGTCCTGCTAAATTCTAAACCTGCTAATCCTGGTTAATGTGTGTCTAAATTTAAATATGCTCACTTTGCACACTCCCTTTCCTCTGTTTCAAGGCGTTTGGTCAGACAGAAGGCTGAAACTAGGGACAGCATTGTATAGTTTAATGATTGGTTTCTACCCATTAGGCTTTTGTAGTTCCTTGAAAGGCACTGTATTTGCTTCTGAAATGGCAAGGTTTCCAAAACGACCAATGATTACCTGAACTGTGTTGCCATGTCAACTCATGGATCATTACCAAAAGTTCAACAAGGTGACCAAGCTTGACCGTTTACAACACGCCACGTTCACTCCTGTGAGCAGCAGACCTCCAGAAGCCAGGCCCCTCACCACGGCCCCTGTAGACACACACTCAAGCCCCCCACCCTGGCCCCCACTGTGGATGAGTTACGTGGGTTCAGGTCAGATATCGGACTGACTCACCAGTACAGGAGAAGGAGGAAGATGAGGAAGAGAGCGACTGAGACAGAGAGACTGCCGGGTTCCACAGCTAACATCCCCAGCAGCGCCATCGTGACCTGTGACCTCCAGATAGGAGTCCTTCAAAAGCACCTGGAACACAGCTCAGCCTGGGGTCACTGGGGTCACTGGGGTCACTGCAGACAGAAAAGATCCGGGGGTCAGACACTCTTTCCAAAAAACCCGACATCATCAAACACATTTGGGATGCATTAGAAAAGTCTGATCACTTAACATTTGAGCCCAACCTCCTTAATGCTCTTGTGCTTGAATGAAAGCAAATCCTGCGTCAATGTTATCATCAAACGTCTTTTGGGAAAAAGCTTCCCAGACAAGCGATGGCAATCAAAGAAACAAACCAACTTAATACCCACGGTTCAGGAAGGACAGGTTTGACAAGAAGGTGTCTGTGTACTGACTGATTGTACACAGACCTACTGTAGTATATTTGGGAGTTTGTGAGGGACCAGACCACAGGCCAATTCCCCCCTGATCACATGACTCTTTTAGGGGACAAAAGGACAGACGGAGGGCAGACATACATTCCACATTCAACAAGCATTCATTCATGTTGAACCATACTGCTTGTTGTTCTAGTTTCAATTGTGATACAGTGTTAAGCTAAAACGTTGACCACATTTCACCAAGTACAACAGCACCTCTTCACAATACAATCCCTGTCCCCATTCTCTGGGTTGGCGTTTCCCAGGGCAACATACTCTTTGTCAATTATTAGTTAGTTTCAGCTGCGGCTATGCCTCAGGCTCCTGTTGGCTGCCCCCCCCCCCACCACCACCCCACCCCCCACCCCTGCTGAGAAGACTTGGAGACCCTGTCCTCAATAACAGCAAGTCAATCATCAACCCTGGTTGAGCAACGCCTAGTCTCCATCACTCACAGAGTGGGTTGATTTTTTTTGTGTGTGTGTGACTGTGTGTGTGACTGCGTGTGTGTCAGGGTGTGTGTGACTGTGTGTGTGTGTGTGTGTGTGTAATGTCACTAAGGAAGACGTTACAACACCACAGAAGGACATTTGGAAAAACAGCCTTCTGGTCCATACTGTGGGAAAGAAATACATCCCATGTCCAGTGTTGTCTACATGTGATGAGCTATGACCACTGGTTCAAAACATCAAAGCTTGGTCACAGAAACAGGCAGCTTTTATCTTCTGATGCTTGAGTTGTAGCCATTGTTAAGTCCATTGCTGAATAACTAGCCTAAACAAAATGCTGATGAACGGAAATGTCAATGTGAACTGTGTTTACTGTGCAGGTTATCACTGTGACCCACTTGTTCAGTCACGAGCAGAAGCAGGAAGCACTGTAGTGAGCCGTAACAAGCCTCAGAACTGTAAGTCTGCACTAACACACTGTGAGAAAACACATTGATCTGTCTGTTGTGATTAAGGAGACAACCTTACATTTAACTCATGATATCGAGTTTGCATATCATACATAAAATGTACACTTTATCTTCATTTTTTTTACCTGATGTTGGTATAGTACAGCATATTTTATGATGTTTCATGTTTGTAAAAAAAAAAAATCCTAATAATTGCAGTTGTTTTAGCAGACACTTAAGCAACGTGCTTTATGGGGAGTATTTGAACTTGAAACCTTTAGATCAGCAGTCAATGCTCCAACCACTGACCTATACCTAAAGAAATAAAAACAAAAACATTACTAAAATGTCCCCTTTGTGGGTCAAATATAGGATTATCTTACACACATCCTTGTTTAATCAAATTCGACCCGTTTGACAAATCCACAGGATCACAGCCTCAACATCAGTCAGTTGTTCTCTTGTCGTGACAGAAATGAATGAATCTCAATTAACATATCTCTCCATAACCAAGGACAAACATGGACTATGCATCTCACAGCAGCTTACCCGACCGACTAATGAGTTTTCAGTTTGATGGCTTTTACAACTAGTTACATTTCAATGTCACTTTCTCATAATGATAAAATACCTTCAAGGCTGCACCAGTTAACTACAGTTTGTAAAGAAGGTCTGGGGACATTACATTTCCTCAGGTAATTTAGAAAACGAACCTCAGTTAAATGGCTTTCAGGTTCACTGAACCTGAGTGATATAGTGAGTTTCACAACATCTTTAAACAAGTATGGAAAATTGCTTCAAGCTTGTAGCGCATTACACCCTTATTAAATAAATAATGTTAAATAAATACCGTTATTTACTCTCCATCTCAGCACCATGGAAGGTCAGTACTGAGAGAGACCAGCACTACTCTAATCAGCACTTCAACTGCTATTTGAGTGAAGGATGTGTGTACTTTTGGCATCTTTGATTGTCTGTAATGTAGAAAAGTAGAAAAATTGGTTTATAATAATTCAATTAGTAATTTATGAGAAGGATAAACCTCATTGTCTTATGATGCTGTAACACACTGCTCTTACTGTGAAGACAGTGAGTCTAGTCTAAGTGAACAGTATGCAGCCGTGGTTTCCAGTCTGATATTTGTCCATCTAACCAACAGACTGACAAACATAACTGTCACGATCATTTACGTATGACGGTGTCAACTATTAATACCTTATTTTAGAAAAAAGACTGCAGCGTCACACCTAGTCAAGGATAATTATAACGATATCAACAGTGGGTAATTTGTTTTCCATAACTCTAATGTCGTTAACTGGCCTGACCTTACAGACTCCTACGCTTTTGCAGTGGATCACAATCACAATCTGTTTTATTCTGTATGCAAGATATACAAACACAGAATTTACTATGGCAGGAGAACATACAGTATATGGAACATAATAAGGGTAGATACATAAATAATAAGGGTAGATAAAATGCCTGTATGCCTACAATATCTAAATTATGCGCCTTGCTGCCAGACTGTATGTTTCTGTGTATCTTATTAAACATTGTTAACATTGTATCACATTCTGCCTTATGTCACTGAAGGTTGCACGTGACGAAAACAGACAACTACCGAATCCAAAGCAGGTTCGTTTTTTTTTACCATGATGATTTAACAACGTTTTACGTTGTTATATTATATAACAGTGGATATCTTTGCATTAAGTTCTTACCTTGTTGTCACGTAGACTAATGTTTATTTGATGATCTGCAACACTTCTATTGACATTCAGGCATGGACCCTATTGTAGTTTTTCCTGTATCTTCCATGGACTACATTAGGTGGGTATGCTGGTACTTGTAGTTCATGGACGGATTCAGACCAAATTGTTCGTCTCCTTTTAGACTCCTTACTTTAAGAGTGGGACCCTTCAGAAATTATGATGGTCAGTGACACAGAGGAAGACTAGACTATTAACTGTCATGTGAAATGGTCTTGGGGGCTAAACAAAATGTTTTGCTTAAAAAAATACTTATAGCATATTTAGTAAACTGATATGCAGTATATTCCAGTTCCAGTCCAGTATTCCATATTCCTAATATGTCTATATGTCTATATTTGTTTTGTTATACTGTCTACAATAATTAATGTTAAATAGAATGGAATGTATCTAAAATAAATATATCATTAAGCAACTCTCAAGAGTCCATTCTAATGTTGTCTTTTTAAGTTCCACGCCAAAGTTAACTAATACAGATGTATCTGAGATGTATCTCACTGTTAAATATGTACGTGACAGATATATACAAATATAAAAATGACAGATTACTCACATCTGTGTGATTCTATGTAATCTAATTCTGCTCTACTTCATTCTATGAAAATGTTCTGACGTCATACAGTACAACTATCTTGATACAGGCACGACTAGATGCTCATAGAATCACTGAATCATTCAACGGAAAAAGAATATTATATATATATATATATATAAATATATAATATAGGATATAACCCTATCTAAATGCGTTGTATTTTATAATAAGCCATTTGTTTATTGGGGATAACGGGAACAAAAAAAATAAAATGTATATAGCTTGAGCAATCATGTAAAGGGAATTCTGATCTGATATGAAAAAAGCATATTAAGCTTCAAAACCCATTGTTGTTCTATTTGTGATGATCTGGTGTTTTTTATTTATTATTATACCAAATGAGAATGTACACTTATAGCTCATGAAACCGTGTTGTCACCTGATTTGTGTTTGGATTAAATGCCAACTGGATCTGCTTTAAGGATATAGTATCCCTATCTAAATGCCTTGTATTTTATAATAAGCTATTTTTTATTGGGGATAAACGGGAACACAAAATAAAATAAAATAAATGTATATAGCTTGAGCACAATCATGTAATAATAGTCATGTAACATTGCAATGTCCCCTCCAAAATCTCCTCCCCTCGATCGACTCGATAGTCGCTCGATTACATTTGTACCACTAAAGTCTCTCTGCTCTTTGCAACATTGCAACTTTTGCAGGGAAGTCCACAGTCATGTCGCTCTCCAGCTGAAACAGACCTGCTGCTGGGCTCATCACTTGAGCCATAAGGAAAAAAGACAAGATTTCATCTGACACACTTTATTCCTTGGATTGCACTCTGAATTTCTCCAAATCTGCATGTGAATTATGCTCATTTTTCCTTACTAATGCAGGAGACCACAACACTGACAGGAGCTCAAGATGGCAGATTTTTTTATTGACTTCTGAAATCTCTCTTTATTTTTTACCATGAATAACAGACGTGCTTGCACCGATGGCCCCTGTATACGAAGGTATGTCTTCATTACTCGTCTGAATATCCTTAGAAGAACACCAGACATGGACCTTGTGTATTTTATTCAGTATTTTCATTGCGTGTGGTTAGTTAGGAAGAAACCAGTGTCCCTTTCTTTGTGTAAAAGATTAGTAATGTTGAACGTTATAGTTTCAAGTGTACTGTTTTTGATCAAGGAGACAGGTTACAGTAATAATGCATGGATATAATCTTGTAAAAAAACACACACACACAAAACATTGTAGCTTCTCTGTGTTTAGGCTGCAGTCTACATGAAGGTAATAATTTCTGTTAGCAGTTTTAATAGTCCACAACCTGAACCTATTTGTCATCAGACACAAACATATAGTTAGGTTAGGCTCTGGAGAACTATGTAAAATGTTGCATTTCATGGGAATATTTAGAGCAGTTTTAGTGTTAAACAGATAACCACTGGTGAGGAAGAGGAAGAGGAGGTTTGAGAATAGAGGCAACCTGAGAAGGATTTTATTGTTTGTTTTTCCTTTGGAACGAATAACATGTCCAGGTTATTAACGTTAGATGTTGGTTCATGAACCTTTCATTCATAGGTGCAAAGCTTTAGCGGTTTTATTCTAAACTAGATGTCCTCAGTGTTGCCTATTTGCTGGGGCTGCATTAAGGCTGTGTCTAATCCGAGAATAAAACCTAACATGTTCAGGTACAATTTTGCCATTAGGAAGGAATACACTTCTTATTACACTGTCATTTAACTGCAATTATATTTTACGATGACATTTTCTTTCTCTCTATATATATATTATCTCATACGTATTTATTTGGGATTTTAGAGTCAGTTCGGGCCGCTAAATCCATTTTCCTTGGATAATGCAGTTCAGCAAAAGGTTATATCAGATGTTTATTTTATTCTACAATCGTAATTATTAGTTAATGTCATTACAAAATTGCCTAAATGAGTTATCTGTCTCATGACTAGACAATGACTTGTAGCTTGGTGTTTTATTTTGGTCATTCGTCACCCTTAAGTGTTCTGTAGGATATTTATAACCTTTTGGGACTGAAATACATGAATCTGGAGGCCTTTTCGTGAATCCAAAAAGGATAAATGACAGATTGATCTTTGTTTGGTCACCGTTGTAAGAAGGTAGACACTGATCATGTTTAACAGATTTAATACTTCTTTGATAATGTAATACTGTACTGCCTACTGTGAGCGCCCTCTGTCGATAACAAATGGAACACAGTCCTAAATCTCAAACCAGCCCCTTATTATGGAGTTAACAAAAACCAAACAGATAAATTAACCAAGTGTAAAATCAACAGATATTCAGACTGTAAGGGGTTGTTATTTTAGACTCTTTCCACTGTCGACGTTTGCCCGTAATTAATGATGGAACCGTCTCTCTTGGTATTCCAGTTTGTAAGGAATGATTTCTGATCATGTTGTCACCTTGCACACTGTAATGATACCGGCCAGTGGAGATTGATGAGGATACATGTAGGAGCACTTAACTATGGCGGTGTCCACGTTTCCAATCAGTGGTTGGGGGCTTACAGGAACATGAAAAGGAAAGTTGAAATGAGATGCCTAGCTCGGTGGAAGGTAATTAGTTTAAATTACATTCCTCGGTTTTCCTTTCACCATGGTGAGAAGAAAGAGAGAGAGAGAAAGAGAGAGTGTGTGTGTGTGTGTGTGTGTGAGAGAGAGGGATGAAGAGAGAGATAAACTGTGGAAATTAATTACTCTCCATGCCTGCCTCCCCCCTCCCCAACCCTCCTCATCCTGTCCCCTCTAACCTGCTATGTAGATCAACCTTGAAGATCCAGCGATCCAAGTATAGTCCAGTGTTGCTGGAACATATTTAAGAGCTAAAAGGTACATTGAGTCCTTTAGGTTTATTGTTTTGGTGTTCGGCACACACCCTTGGATTCTTTTTTTCATCTTCTTTACTTTAGTGAAGCAGTGGTGTTGTACTAGTGTAGATGTGTTGGTGTGTGTGTGTTTGTGTATTTATGTGTGTGTGTGTCTTTGGCCTTGGTGCCCTGGGAGCCTGGTCTCATAACCCAGTCTGACATGTTGATGGATGTCAGATGAAGAGACCAGGGCCAGCATCCCCCAGCTGTGGAAAAGCTAATATTCAGACGCCTAGCCCCCCCCACCACCACCACCCCCACCCCCCGGCTGGGATGTAATGTGTGTGTGTGTGTTTAGTGGAGTTAGGTCACTCGGAACCAGTCAGACCTACACCAGGGCACCAACATTCATGGCTCTGTCTCTCAGGCCAGAGACAGTGTTTCTGTAGCCCACCAGCAGCCCTCCACAGGGGGGTAGAGGTAGGAGGACTTCAGCCTGGTGGTGGTCATGACAAGGAAGGCTGTAGTGCCGCCAGCCCCTCTGGAGGCCTGATCTCCCCACACTGCCCAGACCTAGACGTGTTTAAATTGCTCAGAGTAAGCACTTCCCACCTACAATCAGATATATGTTGAAGACATGGAGAGAGAGAGACAGGGAAAAACAGGAAGAGAGAAAGAGAGACGGCGTAAGAGAGAGAGAGAGACAGACAGGGAGAGAGACAGGGAGAGACAGTATGTGTGAGAGAGAGACAGGGAAAAACAGGAAGAGAGAAAGAGAGACGGCGTAAGAGAGAGAGAGAGAGACAGACAGGGAGAGAGAGAGACAAGGAAAGACAGGGAGAGAGAAAGAGAGACAGCGTAAGAGAGAGAGAGAGAGAGACAGACAGGGAGAGAGACAGGGAGAGACAGTATGTGTGAGAGAGAGACAAGGGGAGAGAGAAAGAGAGACAGCGTAAGAGAGAGAGAGAGAGACAGACAGGGAGAGAGAGAGACTAGGAAAGACAGGGAGAGAGAAAGAGAGACAGCGTAAGAGAGAGAGACAGAGACAGAAAGATAAAGGGGGTGCGATCAGGAGAGAGGTCATAGGGTTGTTTGGAGCCAGTTGATTGATCTCTTTCTCGCAAGGCCCATTGCTCAGTCCCAGGATGGAGTGTTTCAGCTCAGATTAGCATAGTAGGAAAGCCCCAGGATAGCAAGGCCTGGGCGCCTCAGAGACTGGAGGAGATCCTTCAGCAGTACAGCAGCATGGATGTAGCACGTATGTAGCTAACCTTTCTTTCCCTGGCAAACTTTACATACTCCATCTTTGTTGACGGTAAAGTGTTATTTGTTTTTGAGCGTTTGCATTTGTATGAATGTGCATGCATTAATGCTAATCTTGCCAAAAAAGTCAGCTTTAAATGCTTTGATATTCTATTCGCAAAAGACAGGAAGAAAACATGCTATTCTAATGAATTATGAATAGTGTTCTTTGTTCTTACCAGCGAAGTATGTTGTGTTGAAGGTGAATTGCTTTTTGATAAGGAACATCACCTGATGACAGGAGGAAGATGAGGTGGTATGTATGAGATGGACCTTGCGTGTGCGTGTGTTAAACACGTGAAGATCAAGTATGATGCAGTGTCTGGACAAAAGCCTTGCTTTTCCAGTACTGACCTACAGCCAGTACCATTAGATGCTACCCCTCTGCCCCCTAGACCTACTGTCTCCCCACCCCCTAAGCCCCTGCCCCAGTCCCCCCACCCCCTAACCCCCTGCCCCAGTTCCCCCATCCCTGCCCCCAATGTCCCTGCCGACCCCCCCTCCCCGTTTGTTTTCAGGGGTTTGGAGAGTCGTGGCTTATGAGCCCTTATGCTGCCCACACTAGATGCAGCGTGTTGGGCATGCTGGAAGCCCTCAGTGTAGTGTGTCTGTGCAGTGGGGGTGCGAATGCGTTTGGCTATTGTAGCGTTGCTTTTGAAATCACCCCCCACCCCACGCCCCCCCCCCCCCCCCCCCCCCCCCCCCCGTAAGCCTGTTTGCAGTGCATTGTCTACAGCCCTAATCCTATTGTTTCTGATAATGTCCTCTGTCCTTCCTAGTCCATTTGGCCTGGCTCAATCTGGAAGAACAGGAGCACTGTTGTCACCATGTCTTTAGACATGGAGGGGCTTATGAGACACAGAGATACAGAGATACAGAGAGAGAGAGAGAGAGAGAGAGATACAGAGAGAGAGAGAGAGAGAGAGAGAGAGAGAGAGAGAGAGAGACACAGAGAAAAAGAGAGAGACAAAGACGGAGAGACAGAGAGAGACAGGGAGACAGAAAGAGAGAGACGGACAGAAAGACAGACAGACATACAGAGAAAGACAGACAGACAGACAGACAGACAGAGAAAGACAGACAGACAGAGAGACAGAGAAAGACAGACAGACATACAGAGAAAGACAGACAGACAGACAGACAGACAGACAGACAGAGAAAGACAGACATACAGAGAAAGACAGACAGAGAGAGAGAAAGAGAGACAGACAAAGAGAGAAACAGGAAGTGTCCTCTGATGGTTTGGGGAGGTCAGTGTCCTGCTGTGGTCCGGCTGCCTCCTCCAGGTCAGCCTGATGGTTTCCACATGACTGCAGGTACAGAAACTTGCTTGGCTGATCATCAGAGAAGTGCAGAACCAGACGACCTATCTGTCTGTCCTACTTTTGCCAGACAGTCTGCCAGCCAGCCAGTGCTTTAGCCAGTCAGCCAACCAAATTTTTCATTTTGAACCAATCTATGTGCAACACACACATAATCACTCTTTCTCTCTCACACACACACACACACACACACACACACACACACACACACACACACACACACACACACACACACACACACACACACACACACACACACACACACACACACACACACACACACACACACACACAAACACACAATAAAAACCCCCACTAGGGTTATATCATGGTTATAGTATAGCCATATTGGCCATGCGTAAGTATATGGTGGTGGCTGGTTTAGTTTCCATGATGTGACTGTGTGTTTCCAGCAGTGATCTGTTAAGGGGATATCAGGGCGAGGTAATTGGCTGCATTAGGCATGGAGCTCTGGAGCTTGTTTGAAGGACTCCTCTTCACAGCCTGAGGTCCTCTCCCTGTTTATGTCAGCTATTTGAATTGACCTCTCTTTTCAACCAGGGCGAGGGTGGGGACGGGAGGAAGGGAGAGCTCAGCCCTCCCCAGAAGAACAGGGGGCCCTTAGGCTTCAGGAGGCTCCGACAGAAAGGGGGGTGGGGGGCTGGGGGTGGAGGTTCAGAAGGAGAGACCTGGTCGTTGCCCTTATCATTTAAATTTAACACAGTTTCTGAAAAGGCGGGAGGCAGACCTTCAGTAAGACAGGCAGACCTTCGGTAAGACAGGCAGACCTTCAGTAAGACAGGCAGACCTTCAAGAAGACAGGCAGACCTTCAGTAAGACAGGCAGACCTTCAGTAAGACAGGCAGACCTTCAGTAAGACAGGCAGACCTTCAGGAAGACAGGCAGACCTTCAGTAAGACAGGCAGACCTTCAGTAAGACAGGCAGACCTTCAGGAAGACAAGCAGACCTTCAGGAAGACAGGCAGACCTTCAGTAAGACAGGCAGACCTTCAGGAAGACAGGCAGACCTTTAGGCAGACCTTCAGTAAGACAGGCAGACCTTCAGTAAGACAGGCAGACCTTCAGGAAGACAGGCAGACCTTCAGTAAGACAGGCAGACCTTCAGTAAGACAGGCAGACCTTCAGGAAGACAGGCAGACCTTCAGTAAGACAGGCAAACCTTCAGTAAGACAGGCAGACCTTCAGTAAGACAGGCAGACCTTCAGTAAGACAGGCAGACCTTCAGGAAGACAGGCAGACCTTCAGGAAGACAGGCAGACCTTTAGGCAGACCTTCAGTAAGACAGGCAGACCTTCAGTAAGACAGGCAGACCTTCAGTAAGACAGGCAGACCTTTAGGCAGACCTTCAGTAAGACAGGCAGACCTTCAGTAAGACAGGCAGACCTTCAGTCAGGCAGCCCTGGTCGCTTTGGCAGGACGTTACCACCACACTCTGACTCACACTGAAGCCTCCTCAGATAAAGAAAGGTCAGGAACAGAGATGACCTTTAGATAAGAGACCCTGCCCCTCCCTCTGCCTCTGCCCCTGCCTCTGCCCCTGCCTCTGCCTGTCACAGCCCCATAACCCTTTTGTTTTATCTCCCTCGGCCCTCGGGGAGAGACAGAGGTCAGGTCCAGCCTTCCTGCACCCCAGGAACAGGTTAGACGGCAGGGAAGCCTCTGGTAGGTCAGAGATCCTCCCCTGGATGGATTAGCTGGTGGTCAGTGACCTGCTGAAGCCCTGGTCCTACTGGGGGGGGGGGGGGGGGGGGGGGGGGGGAGGGTTAGGACAGGCACCTCTCAGCTCCCTCCCACCATATGAAAGTAGTCTAGCAGGAGGAAAAGATGGCACATGGGACTCACCCAAAAGCAACTGTAATGCAGTATGCTGTGTGTGTGTGTGTGTGTGTGCATGCACACGTGCGTGTGCAGAGTAATCTTTAAAGCCTATTTGCCATCTCTGGGTGGGCCTCTCCTGGTTTCTGTAAAGAGATGGTGGCTTTCAGAAGAAAGAGATTGAGGAGGAAGAGGGAGGGGTGGAGGTGAAGGAGGGAGAGAGGGAGGGGGGAGAGATGGGAACGAGCCAGGCCCCCCTACCCCTCTAGTTGAGAGAAGCAGCTATTAGCTTACGAGATTTGTGCTGGATGCTGGCCGTAAACACAGTTAACCTTCCTGACTCAGACAATTGTCTGTTAGGGTCTTCACAACAACCCACGAAATATCACACACATACACAGTCATAAATAACACACACACACAGTCATAAAAACACACACACACAAACTGTCATAATATCATGCACACAAACTGTCATAATAACACACACATACACACTGTCATAATAACACACACACACACACACACAAACTGTCATAATAACACACACACATTTACATTTTACCAGAGAGGGGGGAGGCTATCTGGAGCTATGTGGCGGTTACAACAAGGAACAAGGATAAGGGTGTGTGGGGGAGGAGATTGGTCACCCTGTGAGAATGTGCTTGGGTAGGGGTGAGGACCCACCACCCCCTGGTATTTTACAGGGCCTTTCAGCTAGCGGGGTGGGGGTGGGGGGCAGGGTGGGGGTGGGGGGCAGGGTGGGGGTGGGGGGAGCAGGGGTGGTGGGGGGGGGGGTACAACCAGGCCCTTGGTCACAAGGCGACAACTAGGCCACATACTACTTATCGTGCTGACAAACATTTTACCTCTCCTCAATCTGCCTGACACTTGTATTTCCTTTCAACCAGTCGTTCAGCACAGTCATTCAGCACAGTCAGTCAGCACAGTCAGTCAGCACACTCAGTCAGTCAGCACAGTCAGCCAGCACGGTTAAAAAATAAACATGGTTTCTAAACGCCTGCCATATTTTTGATTGGTCCCAGGGTGACTAATCGGGTCTGACTGGTTCCTGTGTGGTTGGGGTTCACACACAGAGAGAGAGAGAGAGAGAGAGAGAGAGAGAGAGAGAGAGAGAGAGAGAGAGAGAGAGAGAGAGGAGAGAAGAGAGAGAGAGAGGGAGAGAGATGAGAGAGAGAGAGAGAGAGAGAGAGAGGAGAGAGAGAGAGAGAGAGAGAGAGAGGACAGACAGACAGGACAGACAGACAGACAGAGAGAGAGAGACAGACAGACAGACAGACAGACAGAGAGGAGAGAGGCAGACAGACAGAGAGAGAGAGGCAGACAGACAGACAGAGAGAGAGACAGACAGACAGACAGAGAGACAGATAGAGAGAGAGACAGGACAGACAGAGAGACAGACAGACAGACAGACAGACAGACAGATAGAGAGAGCTGAAGCATTGTTGCTTAACCAATCAGATTCTTTGTGTGTCAAGTTCTGTTCTGGGATGGAGGAAAGTAGGTGCAGGTACCTTACACACACACACGTCATGTATCAGACAGCGTACGCTCATGCATCCACACCTGGCTTGTCAGTCATCCTGTTACAGAAGTCAGTTGCTCCTCCTGTCCTTCTCATCCTCCTCATCCTCTCCTCCTCCTCTCCTTCTCCTCCTCTCCTCCTCCTCATCCTCCTCTCCTCCTCCTCCTCCTCTCCTCCTCCTCATCCTCTCCTCCTCTCATCTCTCTCCTCCTCTCCTCCTCCTCTCCTCCCCTCCTCCTCCTCTCCTCCTCCTCCTCCTCCTCTCCTCTCCTCCTCCTCTCCTCCCCTCCTCCTCCTCTCCTCCTCCTCCTCTCCTCCTCTCCTCTCCTCCTCCTCTCCTCCTTCTTATCCTCAGTGTGTGTGGTAGTAGAGCGAGCAGGGACACTCTTCTTGTTCTAGTGCTACAAGCTAAATTCAGAGCAGCCTCACCAAAGGCATTCCAACACTGTGAGCCTCAAACAATGAGCCGTTACCATTTAACGTTTGGCTAACCAGTTCAAACATTTAAATAAACTGTGATGTTTTTCTTCCAGGTTCGGGACAATACTGGTCAAGCAGAGACAAAGCAGAGAGAGAGGGGGGGGGGGGGGGAGACAGAGAGAGAGTGAGACAGAGAGAGAGCGAGTGTGAGAAAAGAGAGAGAGAGAGAGAATATTTTGATTTCTGTAAGCCTTTATTAGCCAGCCAAAATGGCCATAAACCAACTAGTCACGCTAGCATGGCCATTACGGAGAATACGTGATTGCACTCATGCAGAATAGAAGAGCGAGAGAGGAAGGCCAGAGAGAGAGAGAGAGAAAGGTAACTGTTAGACTCCAGATCATAACAAAACTCAACTCTTCTGGCTAAAAATGATTCATGACTATACAAGACTGACTCTCCTGTCAAGGATAATAAGGAACACATTGTGCTTGTTGTTAAAAGATAACATTCCACCCTCCACCCCCTACCCCCTCTCCCTCTCAATCTCTATTTGCACTGATCACTAAACCCAGAACGCCCCCCAACCACAACGAGGTTAGTTCCTATCTCAGCTCTTCAACTGGGAAATTACACAGCCAGACCCCCCCCCCACTCCTCCCGCACACACTCACCCTCACATGCACACACACACCCTCACACACACACTTCATACACACACCCTCGACACACATCCTCACAAACACACACCCTCACACGCCACACACACACACAAACACACACCCTCACACACACACACACCTTCCCCAGGGAGTCAGGGCAATCCTCTCCGAGTTTCCTAAGTGTTTCCTTAAACCATAATTCAGCTTCTGGACATTCTCAGGTTGAGTAAATGCAGGACTCCACTGCTCATGAGGGGAAAACAGGAGCAGACAGACAGGCTGGCAGAGAGACAAGCAGGCAGGCAGACAGACAGGCTGGCAGAGAGACAAGCAGGCAGGCAGACAGACAGGCTGGCAGAGAGACAAGCAGGCAGGTTGACAGACAGGCTGGCAGAGAGACAAGCAGGCAGGCAGACAGACAGGATGGCAGAGAGACAAGCAGGCAGGCAGACAGACAGGCTGGCAGAGAGACAAGCAGGCAGGCAGACAGACAGGATGGCAGAGAGACAAGCAGGCATGTAGACAGACAGGCTGGCAGAGAGACAAGCAGGCAGGCAGACAGACAGGATGGCAGAGAGACAAGCAGGCAGGCAGACAGACAGGATGGCAGAGAGACAAGCAGGCAGGCAGACAGACAGGCTGGCAGAGACAAGCAGGCAGGTAGACAGACAGGATGGCAGAGAGAAAAGCAGGCAGGCAGACAGACAGGATGGCAGAGAGACAAGCAGGCAGGCAGACAGACAGGATGGCAGAGAGACAAGCAGGCAGGTAGACAGACAGGATGGCAGAGAGAAAAGCAGGCAGGTAGACAGACAGACAGGCTGGCAGAGAGACGAGCAGGCAGACAGAGAGACAGGCTGGCTGGTTTTGCAGAGAGACAGGCCGACAGAGAGACAAGCAGAATGGCAGAAAGGCAGGCAGAGAGACAGGAAAACAGGCAAGCAAACTGGCAGCCCTAGTTTAGATATCTGATCAACTGCTGGATACTGAGTCTGGAAACTTGTATGTATTTAAATAGCAGTTTGACCGGATCTGTAAATCTGCAGCTGGTCATCCTTAATGATGACGCTGTGTAATCCTGGAATGTCCTATATATGAGCTGTGTGTGTGTGTGTGTGTGTGTGTGTGTGTGTGTGTGTGTGTGCAGTTGTGTGTGTGTGACACCCTAATTAAAGTCCAGGAGTGGGAGTGTGTAATCTCAGAGGTGACATGTGGCCCTTTGGATTAGGAGATTAGCCTTGCTCCTAATAGGCCTGTGGATGTTGTTTTATTAGCTCCTCCTCAGACAGCAAGCTGGACCTGGGTCAGGTCAGCATTGAGGATGAGGAGGGGTGACCAGACAGACTGTGCCAACCAGGTTATGTTAACACCTCTAAACTAGCGCTAGCTGTGAATGCTATCTGGGCTGATAATGCAATAAACCTCAAATGTAGCGTTAGCTGTGATGCTAGCTTCATTATGCCATGTAACCCAACCATGGAACTATGGAGAGGGGTTAGCTATACTTAAGCAACAAGTTACCCTGCAAAATCTGTGTGCGTGAACCTCACATGCAGGTGCTAGTGTGCTTGTAGGTGATTAATTCCAAGTCCATTGGAAACAGTGTAAATATAGAGGTAGTGAGTAATCTGGCTCGTTCCGTAACGATGATTTAGTTGCTTCAAACGGCCCTGCTGAAGAGAGAGAGGGGTGGGGCTATTTGGGGCAGTTGTTTGGGGCAGTTGTTTGCTCGGAGCAGCTTTGCTTGTTTGGAGGCAGAATGTTCCCAGGAGTTCACAGCCTCCAGATAGCTGATCTGTTGTGGAGTTGTTGTCAGACTCCGAGGTTGAGATGGAGTTCAGAAACTGTGCGCCGTTTGTTGGTTCTGGGTGTTTTTTTTGTGTGTGTTTCCTCTTCTTGAAGTGAGCGGGTTCACAGACTCAAGGGACTCTGCCTTAAGCAAGGAAATTGCAGTCATACCTGACGTTGTCGGAGGGGTCAGTTTTGGTGCAAAGCTTGCAAAATGAGAATGATATAGTATCAGTATAGGGCCCACACACAGACTTACATTCATTTAAAGCATCGCTAAGTAGGCGAATACCTGTAAAGTTACGATTGTGAGAAAGTATGCGTAATGATCGTGCTTTTAAGCGCCTGTAACAGAAACACAGAACCCTGTCTCAGTTCTGCTGTTGGGGTGAGATTCTGCTCACACCACATTAGAACCTGCAGATGCCTCCATGGATCTTCTCCCCCTCACGTACAGTGCATCTATTGTCCCGCCATCAATATCCTTCTGTCTTATAAGCCTTTAGAGGAAGTACCGCGATCATACAAACAGTACCGACACAAAAGGGACTTTTAAATGACACAAAAAAAGGCAACGACTAAAAACTCAAAAAACTCTAGCGTCAACATGTGACCGCTTGGTTCTGTAGCGGTATGCTGAGTGGGGACACACATTCCTGTCTTTCTGAAATGGGACGTCATTCCTAGTAGCCACGGGCTATGGAAAACAGATGGTATGTTTTCACAGCAAGGCCTCTCATTCCTTTCATGTTACAGTACGCTGCAGATTATACATGTGTTGAATAAGGGAAATATAGATGTCATCCTGGATGCTGGTGAATGGGAGTGTGCCATGCATGTGAGGGGGGGGGGGGGGGGGGTACGTGTGTGTGTCTGTGTGTGTGTGTGTGTGTGACCTGCAGCGACCCTAGCTGTCTTTATTTAAAGCTGCCACTCGTGTTTCAGACACTGTCACACATTCCTAACCTCTTGCTTTCTCCCCTCCCTCCTCTTCCTCCTCTTCCTCCTCCTCCTCCCTCCTCTTCCTCCTCTCTGAAGGTATGGCCTCGCAAGTGCAAGTCTTCTCCTCTCACACTCTCCAGTCAAGTGCCTTCTTTAGCGTGAAAAGACTGAAGGTGGAGCAGAGTTCTGTCTGGGATATGACCGGCTACGGATCGCACAGCAAAGTCTACAGCCACAACAGCCAGACGTGTTCCAGCTCAGATCTCCAGGGCCTGTCCAGCTCCGCCCTGCCCTGCGAACACACCACCACGCTCCTCCTCCCGGCCAGCGCCGCCCACATCCTGGTGGCGTCCTCCTGCAGCAACTCAGGGCTCCCCGGTGCGCCCTGCTGGCGAGCAGCGGTAGCGGGGTCGGAAGCGGGGCCAGTAGCGGCGGCGGGGCCGTTCACAACCTGACTCGTCGCAGCACCGTCAGTTTGCTGGACACCTACCAGCGATGCGGCCTTAAGCGCAAGAGCGAGGAGCTTGACCACAACAGCAGCGTGACCATCGTGGAGGAACACGGCCAGCCAATGATCCAGAACGCAGCCAGCGGCGCCGCCGTAGCCACGGCGACCGCCACGTCGACCGCCACCTCGAAGACGAGCGGGGCCAACAGCGAAGGGGACTACCAGCTGGTTCAGCATGAGGTCCTCTGCTCCATGACCAACACCTACGAGGTGCTGGAGTTCCTGGGGAGGGGAACCTTCGGACAGGTGGTCAAATGCTGGAAGAGAGGAACCAACGAGATCGTGGCCATCAAGATCCTGAAGAACCATCCGTCATACGCTCGGCAGGGTCCAGATCGAGGTCAGCATCCTGGCCAGGCTGAGCACGGAGAGCGCCGACGACTATAAACTTTGTGCGCGCGTACGAGTGCTTCCAGCACAAGAACCACACGTGCCTGGTGTTTGAGATGCTGGAGCAGAACCTCTACGACTTCCTGAAGCAGAACAAGTTCAGCCCGCTGCCACTCAAGTACATCAGACCCGTCCTGCAGCAGGTGTCCACGGCCCTGCTGAAGCTGAAGAGTCTGGGTCTGATCCACGCTGACCTCAAGCCGGAGAACATCATGCTGGTGGACCCCTCCAGACAGCCCTACAGGGGTCAAGGTCATAGACTTCGGCTCGGCCACCAGCCACGTGTCCAAGGCAGTCTGCTCCACCTACCTGCAGTCCAGATACTACAGGTGAGAGCTTTTATTTGATCCACCTGAAGCTTGAACTGAACTGAACTTGAACGACCCCTCTCTGACCTCTGCAGTGCCAATAGGATTAGAACTTTCCGGAAGAACTTTCTGTAGTATGAACTGGTGCCTATGTGTGGTCTTTGGGGGAGGGTGGTGGGAGGCAGGTAGGTTGGAGGCTGGTGGACTCTCTCTCCCAGGTGTTCCACTTCCATGTCATAAACAACCTGATTAGACTCAGCTGTTCCGGCAGGGGAGCGTCACAGAGTTTAGGAGAGGAGCATGTCTGTTCTCTTAGAGGAACTTGCAGGATCATAGTGTTTTTATGGATCATGTGAGCTGTGCGTTTATTGGAATGCTTTCCTAGTTGGCCTCCGTGTTTGTACTGCAGGCCTGTGCCAAGTTCATGAGCCATGCAGGGATCCTGCTCTCTTCCTCTCTCTCGCTTCTCTCTCTCTCTCTCTCTCTTCCTCTCTCTCTTGCTTTCTCTCTCTCTCTCTCTCTTCCCCTCTCTCTCTTCCTCTCTCTCGCTTTCTCTCTCTCTCTCTCTCTTCCTCTCTCTCTTGCTTTCTCTCTCTCTCTCTCTCTCTTCCCCTCTCTCTCTTCCTCTCTCTCGCTTTCTCTCTCTCTCTCTCTCTTCCTCTCTCTCTTGCTTTCTCTCTCTCTCTCTCTTCCCCTCTCTCTCTTCCTCACTCTCGCTTTCTCTCTGTATCTCTCTCTCTCTCCCCCTCCCCCCCCCCCCTCTCTCTCACCACCCTTCCCCCCTCTCCTTCATGCTTTGTGGGCTGGGCCAGTAAAACGTGCCGGATTGCTGAGAAACCAGCTGCTTATCATGTTTAATGTGATAAAGCAGGCGTGTTGTGTGCTGTTTGAAGAGTACAGCGCGCTCATTCAGAGTTCCTGCAGAAGGACGGCACCTGGGAAGAATGTGCAACTGAGACCCTTTCAGTCTCAAGCAGAGCTTCCTGGAAAAGAGCTTTCTTTTGTGTGTGTGTGTGTGTGTGTGTGTGTGTGTGTGTGTTGGGTAGTGTTCCTTAGAAACAAACAACTTATAGAATGTCATCATTGAAGAGGGAGATCAGAATGCGGGTGTGCCCTGGCCCTCGGTACCCCACCCTCCCCCACCCCAGCCCTTAGCTGCCCCTCAGGTATGGTTCTTGCGGTGCTCTTGGAGTACACCCCAGCTTCTGGTGACCCTCGTGACTGTCTCAGGTCTCTGAGGAATGGGCTGAGGGGGTCAGGCTAACGCTGTAATGCGTCCCTGTAATCCATACCAGTGGGCCAGCATTAGAACCAGATGACTGGCTGCCCGGCTGGGAAGATCCTGCCTGCTGAGGGTGGCAAATCTGAGGCTGGGGCAGAGAGGGAATCTGAGGCATGGGGTAGCGGGTGAAACTGAGGCTAGGGTAGAGGGTGAATCTGGGGCAAGGCACTTCACCCTACTTGCCTCAGGGGGATTGTCCCTGTACTTGCTGTAAGTCGCTTTGGACAAAAGCGTCTGCTAAATGGATATTTATTTATTTAATCTGAGGCTAGGGTTGAGGGCGAATCTGGGGCACGGGGAGGGACGGGGTGGGGGTGGGGGGGAGCGGGCGCTGAGGGTCAATCTCAGGCTGGGAAGAGTTGATTAGTGACCAGAGAAAGTGCTAAAGATGGCAACTCATCACTCTCTCTCTCTCTCTCTTTCCCAAACAGCAGTTAGAGCTGTGGGGCTTGTGTTGTGGCTGTCAGGTCATCTGCAGGACAAGGGGAGGAGGCACTGGGGGAGGAGGAGGGGAGGAAGAGGAGGAGGGGAGGAAGATTCCTTCATTTCCTTTTGGCAGTGAGATAGGACAGAGCTGACACTGACCATAGCTTTACCAGCTGGTCCTAGATCTGTGGGTGTGAGGGTGTGTGTGGGAGGGTGTGTGTATGTGTGGGTGTTTGTGTGTGAGGGGGTGGGGGAGGGGGGTTTAGGAGGGGTTTGGGGTTAGGGATGGTTTTGAGGGTAGGATTAGGAGAGCTGGGCTTATAATAACATAGGCATGTACAACGTGATTGTCTGTGTGTGCGTGTGCTACTGTCGGCCATATTCCGTGTGCGTAGTCCCCCTCCCTGGAGACCTGTGCAGTCTAATGTTGTGTTCACACCAAACGTGAATTCAACTGTTTGTGCGACTGAAGCGACGATTTCGTCCTCAATCATGTCCGAAATGACTACTAGAAAACAACAAAAATGAAGTAATTTTTGCGTGGCAGAGGATGTCCAGAGACATCTATGATACCGTTTCTTCTAAAACAACTCCAGATTGGTCAACTTTGATAAGCGATGAACCTCTTCGACGCCGAGCGAAATACACGATCGACGCAAATTTGCGTGTTTGCATTAACTTTATATGTTGCCGCGCCAAAAAACTAAATGGCTTCTTGTTTGGTGTGAACACAGCATCAGTTTCAGCATCAGTCCCCCCCTGTAGTGCCTTACATATATAACCACACAGTTTACCAAACCTGGACCCTCCACAACCCATAGAATAGACTAGCTACGACAACAAGGTTTCTACGTTGGTTTGGGGGCCTAGTGGGGGTCTGGTCCTCCTGGTTTGGGGGCCTGGTCCTCCTGGTTTGGGGGCCTGGTCCTCCTGGTTTGGGGACCTGGTCCTCCTGGCCCTATCCCAGGTGTGAGCCTAGCCTGTCCAGCCTCTGTCTCCTCTCAGTAGGTCTGGTCACAGCTCAAACTCAGCTGGCTTGTTAATGTGTGCATGAGGTAGCTTGCCTGGAGTACTGAACCAAAGTCATGAGCTTAATACTTTGTTTGTACTGAATATAACTGTAAATATATATGTGGGATTCTGTGTGTACGGGATACTTTAGTTAGTTTTGATCAAAGTGGTACAGGTAGCTAGGCTTTAGCTGGAGGGTGTCTGGTCATCATACAGCTTGACCAGTATTAAAAGAAAGACACCAGAGGAATCTGAAGGAAGTAGAAGAACAGGAAGTAGAAGAACAGGAAGTGACTTATCAAAATGAGTAAGGCCACCAGGAAGAATGCCACCACAAAAGACTGAGAGGGGGCTTGTGGGATACGATGGCTTTCAGCCGGACACTAACGAGAGCGTGGTTCCGTTACGTGCTATTAGAAGGTAGCATCTCGTTTCTACGGAAACTGCTCAGCGACGCATTGACGCTTGCAAAGCAGAGTTAGGGTCACGACCATGTTAAGGTCACGACCATGTTAAGGTCACGACCATGTTGAGGTCACGACCATGTTGAATACGTTTCAGTCAGGTTTGAAAACTATAGTGGGGGGGAGGGGGGTCGTTTGGGATATTTTGACTGGAGTCAATAAAACCACCGGAGGCTAACGGAAATGCGATACCACTAAGATCCACCAGTGCTTGGTGCTGAGGAGCCAGCTAGCGGTAGCAGCTTGGTGTGGTTGCAGAGGAAGAGGCATAGTATCAGGGCCTGTTAAGAGTGAGATGAGCATGTTGATGAAGACAGAAAGCTGTGGAGGCGCTAAACAGACGCACACGCTATCACATGGTACCAGCGGAAACTGTGGCTGTTGTTGTTGTTGTTGTTGCGGTCGCAAGATTCATGGAAGTTATCAGCCCTGAAGTGCTAGGAGGGTTGGCAGAGTGTGGTCACTCTCAGCAGAGAGAGACCAGGAGGAGAGAGATGCTACAGAGAGAGAGAGAGAGAGAGAGAGATCAGACAGTTGCTATAGAGAGGTCAGAGAGTTGTTATATAGAGGGATCTGAGAAGAGAGTTGCTATAGAGAGAGAGAGAGATGAGAGAGGTGGTACAGAGAGACATGAGTAGCTGGGGTGCAACACAGAGTGATCTTTGTAGAGATTTACTAAAGAGAGACACCTGAGGGGAGATGTGCTAAAGAGAGACTAGAGAGTTGCAACAGAGAGAGACTTGAACAGAGGGTGCTGTTACTGAGAGAGACCTGAGTAGAGAGATTCTACAGAGAGACCTGAGCAGAGAGAGACCTGAGTAGAGAGATTCTACAGAGAGACCTGAGCAGAGAGAGACCTGAGTAGAGAGAGACCTGAGTAGAGAGATTCTACAGAGAGACCTGAGCAGAGAGAGACCTGAGCAGAGAGAGACCTGAGTAGAGAGAGACCTGAGCAGAGAGAGACCTGAGTAGAGAGAGACCTGAGTAGAGAGATTCTACAGAGAGACCTGAGCAGAGAGAGACCTGAGTAGAGAGATTCTACAGAGAGAGACCTGAGCAGAGAGAGACCTGAGCAGAGAGAGACCTGAGCAGAGAGAGACCTGAGTAGAGAGATTCTACAGAGAGACCTGAGCAGAGAGAGACCTGAGTAGAGAGATTCTACAGAGAGAGACCTGAGTAGAGAGAGACCTGAGCAGAGAGAGACCTGAGTAGAGAGAGACCTGAGCAGAGAGAGACCTGAGTAGAGAGAGACCTGAGCAGAGAGAGACCTGAGTAGAGAGAGACCTGAGCAGAGAGAGACCTGAGTAGAGAGAGACCTGAGTAGAGAGATTCTACAGAGAGAGACCTGAGCAGAGAGAGACCTGAGCAGAGAGAGACCTGAGCAGAGAGAGACCTGAGCAGAGAGAGACCTGAGCAGAGAGAGACCTGAGTAGAGAGATTCTACAGAGAGACCTGAGCAGAGAGAGACCTGAGTAGAGAGATTCTACAGAGAGAGACCTGAGTAGAGAGAGACCTGAGCAGAGAGAGACCTGAGTAGAGAGAGACCTGAGCAGAGAGAGACCTGAGTAGAGAGAGACCTGAGCAGAGAGAGACCTGAGTAGAGAGAGACCTGAGCAGAGAGAGACCTGAGTAGAGAGAGACCTGAGTAGAGAGATTCTACAGAGAGAGACCTGAGCAGAGAGAGACCTGAGCAGAGAGAGACCTGAGCAGAGAGAGACGTCTAGACAGATGCTGCAGCATACACCTGCTCAGAGTTTGATGGGTCACTGCTGACTGTCCATTTGTCTTCTAAACCAGACTGCACTGCACAGCCGAGGCTCTGTTAGGCAGGAAGGGCGTGAGAGCCTTCGAGGCTGTGCTGGCTTCCTGTGCCAGCTTCCTGTGCCAGCTTCCTGTGCCAGCTTCCTGTGCCAGCTTCCTGTGCCAGCTTCCTGTGCCAGCTTCCTGTGCCAGCTTCCTGTGCCAGCTTCCTGTGCCAGCTTCCTGTGCTAGCTGCTTAGCGGAACCTGTGTACGTCTTTGTCTGTCAGCCAGCCATACAGCTTCTGGTCTGCCATAGTCATTTAGCATTTTAAGGTGATTTGTTTTTTTATGTTAATGAACATTTTAAATGGCTGTGGGTGTATTGTGTGTTTTTTTTTGTTTTTTTGGGGGGGGGGGGGGGTTTAGAGATTGTTGCAATAATTCTTGTGGATGTTTCTTCAATTTGAGAGTTTTATAATTCTGTGATGTTTTAGCTTGGGTTGGTGTCTGGTTATGTGGAATATTACTTGGAAAGGTTGTCTGTGTCGGCAGTATTCTGACGCCTTGGTGAAGGTGATCATTCTTCAGGATCCTCATATTGGAAGGTAACTTAGGCAGACCCAGGCTTGAACCCCCTTAACCCACCAACCGCCACAAAGAAAAGCCCTGATTGGTTCTTCAGGGCTCAAAGACCACTTGTGATTGGTCAGTCAATTCTCCGGTATTCAATGACTACTCCACCCCCCCCACACACATCTCTAGGAAGCCTCTGGGTTCTGGCAGTCAAAGATGTGATGATGCTGAGTATGTTGTTGGTGGTTTCTTGTTGTTATTTACATGTTGTTATTTACATGTTGTTATTTTAAGTTTTATTCTGGGTGGGGTGGGTGGGTGGGGGGGTTGTGTTGGTTTAGTGTTTTTTTTATATATATAGCTTGTGTCCATTTTCTGTGAGGTCCTTTTGGGTTGAAGCACACAGCCCAGGCAGATCATTTCTGTTGTGTGCTGATGTTGGACTCAACCACCTCCACCCCCCTCCCTTCTCCCCTTCCTTCTCCTCCTCCCTTCTCCTCCTCCTCCCCCTTCTCCTCCTCCCCCCTCCTCCCAAGGAAGACTACTGAAACATTCCACTGTGGAGAGATCCTAGCATTTGTGTTGCCCCCCCCAAACTCCTCAAAGCCCCTTCCCCTGCCCTCTTTACCACAATCCCTCCCTCATGGAAACAACCCCATGGAAACGACACCATGGCAACAACACCATGGCAACGACACCGCCATCATTCAGGACTTCTCTCTCTTCCTACCAAAGACAGTGAAGCTGAAGGTCATGTGATGCTGCGTCCTGTTTTGAGACACTCGACCCCAGAAGTTCTTTGAGGAAGAGCATTCGTCCTCTACCTGACTTATGTGTTGGTTTGGGATGTGCAGAGACTGTAAGGACCACAGATGACTCAACACTCTCCTCTCTGATGGTTAACCTGAGGCCAGTTCAAAGGCCTTGTGAAGAAGGTCAACTATCTGACCAGAAACCTTCAAACTCCGACACTATGACTTAGAGAATTGGCCCTGGTACAGAACGTTAATATTTTGTTTCACTCAACAACAACAAAAAAATCCCTCAAGTAGAGTCAAAAATGTCTTCACTAGTTTTTTTTTCTTCTCTCTCAGTACATTCTATTACATTGTTTGATGTTGTGTTTTAGCTTTATTAATGTTGTAAGTAAATGAAGTTGTACAAGAATATGTCATGAGATAGTGTGCCATGAAATTAATCAAAATACCAACTATACCTTTAAGTGAGGGTCACAAGCACAACTTGAATGTATCATGTGACCTGCAACCATCAGTCATGCTTTAGATTGTTGTTCTTCGCATTATTTGAGGACATCATTGGTTTCCCTGCAGGATGCAATAATTCTGTGTTCCCCGCCTGAACAACTCGACATAGACTCTTGTATTCGATTGTGTCATTGATTTGAATCCCATTTGGAAAAGTATGAAACACCATTTTGTGAAATGATGAAGTTTGTTTCAATGTGTATATATGCATTAGTTTGTTTAGTTTTTTTTGTACCCCAGTGTTTAGTTTGTGTTTAGTGCTTTATGAATCAGATGTTTGTGCATCAGCGTAGATGCAGTGACCTTATGATTACCAAAACGTGCTTGATGAAGGTTGAGATATGTTGGTTTTAAGTTCTTCAGAATATCGTCTCCCTTCCTAGTCACCTCAGTGTTAGAATATTGCCTTCCTAATAACACATTAGATCCACGAAGCTTTAAGGTGTGGTTTTAATCTGAGGGTGCCCCCCCCCCCCCACCACCGCCTCTCTGTTCTTCTTCTTCTCTCTCTCTCTCTCTCTCTCTCTCTCTCTCTCTCTCTCCCTCTCTCTCTCTCCCTCTCCCTCTCCCTCTCCCCTCCCTCTCTCTCTCTCTCTCTCTCTCTCTCTCTCTCTCCCTCTCTCTAGATCTCTCTCTCTTTCTCTCTCTCCCTCTCTCTCTCTCTCTCTCTCTCTCTCTCTCCCTCTCTCTAGATCTCTTTCTCTCTCTCTCTCCCTCTCTCTCTCTCTCTCTCTCTCCCTCTCTCTAGATCTCTCTCTCTCCCTCTCTCTCTCTCCCTCTCTCCCTCCCTCTCTCTCTCTCTCCCTCTCTCTAGATCTCTCTCTCTTTCTCTCTCTCTCTCTCTCTCTCTCTCTGACTTCTGGAACTTTCTCAGTCTTTCTTGTTTGTGTGCTCCTGCCACAGTACATCAGAACAGTATCAAACATCTGCATTGTCCCTCTTAGCAGTTTCTTATTTATGGCTCCTTGTGTGAAATGCAGATAAACATTCCCGAAGGTTTGGCCCCTCAGTGCTGGGGGGGGGGGGGGGGAGGGGGGCAAACTCTTCTGTGACTTGAAACTTAACAAGACAAACGGACAGTATGGAGATCCCACACACGCACACCGTTCAGAGTTTTTACTATCATGCCAAACTTGGGCCAGGGGGAAGAGGGAGAAGTCTTGTGTTCTTTGAGAAACACCCGTATACCAGTAAGCAACATCGTGCCAGCCCTCCCAGATGTGTCTATGCATCTTTCCTTGAACAGTCACCTTCTCTCCTGTTCAGTTGATTTTTGGGGGCTTCAGCGTGGCCGTGCGGAAAGCTGCGTTCAAGACCTCCGTGTTCGAGAGTGTTACAATTTGAGAATGACTCACTCGTGAACTTCAGAACCAAAATGTCTTCTGAGTGTCTTCTTGTTCCCTATCGCTCAAAGTGTGAGATGTCACATTTTGCTTCATACGATTCTTATCGATGTTCTTATTGGTGTGTACAAACTGTAACCATTCTTTTGACGACTTATAGTGTCGTACGTTTGGAATAGTACCGGCTCACATTCTAGCTCTGTTAAATTTGTTAGGTTTCCTGGCCTGATTGATTCCCATTTGTGAAAGGCCAACACCCCTGATGTTGGGAGTCACACATGGCTGAAACTCCCAACATTAAACTGCTGTAGTTGTTATATACTTAAAGACATGTTTTGTACTTGGCATAACAACATTCGCAAACGATGAAGAAGAAAAAAAAAAAAACTATTTTTCTACATTGTCTCAAGACCTAAATGTGTATCAACCCCCACAAATCCATGTTTGTGTCCATTGCTGTAGGTTTCTCAAAGATCTCGTTCTGTTGTCGTTCAAGCTGTTCACTGCTGCAGTATTTATTAGTCTACTACTGCGTTTTATACTGCGTCATTTATCTTTGTTTTATCTGAAATTTGTGTTGTTTCTTTGTTTCAATCAGTTGGTATAGCGTTCTATGTACTATTCCATAGACTAATATTATTAAGTATGTTATGAGAATGGATATTTTACTGGCTTCATAGAATGTTTAACTAAATATAATAATGATAAGAAGAATGATTAATTACTCCTAACAAATTGAGTACTTGCTAAGCGCTTGTGTTACCATTACGATGTTGTGTGCTTCTCTTAATCATTTTCGTTGTAGAAAAATTGAGTGGATTTATATTAGGCTTCGAAAAACTAATGATAGCATTGTACATTTACGGAGGATTTTAACTGGCTGACAACTTGGTCTTAGAAGAACATAGTTATTTGACCTGTCCTCTTGACTAACCGTAGGGAGAGGAGGGCCTGGCGTTGTGGTGAACTATGTTATAGCTTGACATTCACTGTTACTTTTGATCATTTTTTCGGTCTCCGAGGTGAATCGAGTTATTAATGAGAATTTGTATGCTCACATATGCATATTGTATATGTGTAGAAATGTAACCCCACTTTGTCTTGGATTGACATTAAACTGTTAAGTCACGGCACCAGTCTACTGTCTGTTATTGTAGTCTAGTGTAGTGTGTGTGTGTGTGTGTGTGTGTGTGTGCGCGTGTTCGTGTGCGTGTGCGTGTGTGTGTGTGAGTGAGTGTGTGTGTGTGTGTGTGTGACTGTGTGTGTGTGTGGGTGCATGTGTGCGTGTGTGTGTATCAATTTACTACCATTAGGGACCGGGTCTCTGGAGGATGGTAAGAAAGTAAGAATCCACTCTTGTCATATTTATGTGATATATTAAACAAACTACTTACAAATGTGAAACACACTCTCCCAAAATATATTTATTTGTAACAACAGTGTAAAACACATAAACGTTGTAGTAACAGTGTAACAACAGTGTAACTAGGGTGTAAAAACACCAAAACATTGTAGTAACAGTGTAATAATGTAACTACAGTGTAACAACACATAAACAGTAAAGTAAAGTGTATCTACAGTGTAATTACAGTGTAGAAACACAAAAACATTGTGGAGACAGTAAAAACAATGTAAAAAACAACAACATTGTAGTAACAGTGTAACAACATGCCACTTTGTCTTGGTTCGACATTACACTGTAAAGTCAAGGCACCAGTCTACTCTGTATTTACTACCATTAGGGACCGGAAATATGGAGGATGGTAAGAAAGGAAGAAACTACTCTTGTTGTAATTTATTTATGTATTAAAGAAACTACTAAAAATGTAAAACGCTTCTCCAAAAAGAAATACCAGTAAGTCGTGTTGTCGTCTTGAACAATTCCTGGTCATCCTGTTGTATATAGAGATGAATATGTTGGAACAGCCTCGTGTTTCTGCATTCTGCGTGTTCAACTCTTTAAATTTGAACTTCATCATAAATCATTGTTATGATGTGTTGTGCATAATGCATGTAATAACCCATTATCATGGGGCAAGTGTCCCACGTGTACCACACATCAAACACACACACTCACACGAACCTCAAAGCAATCAAAACCTACACTGTCTTTTGTGCAAATATTATGCACTGTTGAATCAGAAGCTCTTTGAAAGTTTTAATTGAATGTATTTTTCATCAGGGAGCTTCATCAGAGCACTGAAGGTGGAAGCAAGAAGAAACACAAAATCTTCTACACCTATAGTGAGGTTTGATCTCATACTAATTAGCGTGATTATTGCTCTTGGAAAACGTCTGTACACCTTAACACGTTTTTACATCACTTTACATCCTTTAAAACAGAAGTGTGTCATTGTCGTCAGCATTCATTAAACTGAAACCTTTTACCGGCGCAGATTTCCATCAGTATACTTTACTAAGAGGATGTCGTTCTCATTCTGACAGATAGGGGGCGGCAACACATCAAGTGAAAGTTTCACTACAGGCACGACATCAAATGCATTTAAGTATGAATAAATATTCACTCACCAGTATGATTGGTCTGTGTCTTGGGTTTCCAGAGCACATCCAGCCCTCCTTGCCCAGACTACCTCTGCCACACTGGTGTATCAGCAAGGCTGCAAGTATGAGAACGCATACCACAGTAGGGCTACAGTTGATGGTACAGATTTCAGAAGGCCGTCACGCAGATACAAGCCATGACAGGGTTTCATTAAGTAGTGTAAAGACGTGCTCAGAGTAGATAAGAGTGTCAGAGCTGGAAGCCCAGTGAAGCGACCAATCCTATCAGCCTGAACATGGCGCTCCAGGAAGATGACGTCTGCAGAAGTAGAGAACAGGGCACTTATTCTTTGATCGTCTCTCTCTTCATCTCTCACACACAATCTGTCTCACACACTCACGTTTACCTCACGCGCACACACACACATACACTAATCCCTCTCGCGCACACACACGCACCGTGTCTTTCTGACATGCACTCTCACAAACGTGGTCTCTAAAGAACAGATCCAGTCCCATTTATTCATGACCCACACGAGGGAGCAGCAGTTTTGCAGGCCGTACAGGAGCTCTAGCTACACAACTCAACACCCCCTCTCCGTGATTGGTTTCTTCTCCGTGATTGGTTTTGACCGTGTTCGGCTTAGATCTGGCTCTGGCTGCTTGGGAGCAGGGGGGGCGGGGGGGGGGGGGGGGGGGGTTCCGAGTGATGCAGACCAGCACGAGCAGAGTGGGTGCACACAAACAGACAAACACTCGCTAGAACAGGGAACAAAAAGCAGATGGAACGTTCTAGAACACGTAGGTGTGCAGATAAGAGGAAGTGCCCGCTGGCTCAGAACACAAAGCAAACACACCGTGCACCTCCAGCTGTTCGTCAAAATAACCCTTTCAGCAGTGGACAGCAGAGTAATATAACGCCGTGTTCTAGGTTACCGAGGTCAACTATGTGACATAAATCTTACTGAACGATCTAGACTCCCGGACTGTTATAGTGCCTTTCATAATACGTAAGGTTCTTTGACAGGGACAATTAACAATGAGCAGCAAAATGAACATTTAGGATACGAGGAACTGAGACAGTAAACGTCACTGTCGGCTAGCCAGCTAATCAGATCATGCACCTTAATCAAAGCTTCTTTATTAGAGGCAATTAGCCCTACTGGAGAGATAGCAGAAAGATTCTCAGTGCTCCTGTTAGAGAAGCAATCACGTGTGTGTGCGTGTGTGTGTGTGTGTGTGTGTGTGTGTGTGTGTGTGTGTGTGTGTGTGTGTGTGTGTGTGTGTGTGTGCGTGGGTGTGGGTGTGGGTGTGTGTGTGTATGTGTGGCTTTGTGTGTGTGTCAGGACAACAAAATTACGTTTGAGAAATGTGCTTTCCGATATACTTGACGAATGAATTTTGAGAGCTCATTATCCAGTCCCTGGGCTAAACAAGTGCAGACTCACATTATTCAATTCCCCTTTTAATCTTTTCAGAGCAAACAAGCTGATCTTAAATGATCAATCTGAAAAATACATGCTCAGTCTTTTGTATGAAACTTTCCATTGGTCTCACAAGCAAACAAGTTTTCCCCCTTGTTGGGAGAGCTTGGTTTGCCATTTTCAAGTATGTTTTTGATTGGTCTGAGTGTTGAGTTTCCAGAGCACATCCAGCCGTCCTCATCAGACTACCTCTGCTACCCTGGCCTTTCAGCAAGGCTGTAAATTGCTGTGGGTTCAAAGGTCGGTGCCAATAGACAGATACAGAGTGCAGAAATATGGCAGCAGAGAGGAGGACAAGTCTTCAGGGTGTCGGGTCATTGAGAATAATGAGACAGTGAAAAAGAAAGAGTGAGGTAGAGAGAAAGAGGGAGACCGAGAGAGAGAGAGGGAGGGAGAAAGAGAGAGAGGGAGGAAGAGAGAGAGAGGGAGGGAGAAAGAGGGAGAGGGAGGAAGAGAGAGAGAGAGAGGGAGGGAGAAAGAGGGAGAGAGGGAGGAAGAGAGAGAGAGGGGAAAATGTGTCAGAAGAGCGATGGTCTTCTGCTCAGATAGATTTTCTTCTCTCTTGGCTCCTTTTTCCGCCTTCAGCCTCAGTCAAATCTTCCTGTCTGTCTTCTCTCTGTCTCTTTTTCTCTCTCCATTTCTGTCTTATCTGTCTTTGTCTTTCTCTTTATCTCCCTCTCTCTCTGTCTCTCTCTCTCTCTGTCATGTGGCTGTGTGGTTAGGGTGTCAGGCTAGTAATCAGAAGGTACCTGGTTCGACACCCGGCTGGGCCAACATGACGTTGTGTCCTTGGGCAAAGCACTTCACCCAACTTGCCTCTTGCCTTTTAAAGTGCAAATCAACACCTGATCAGTGTTCTGGGTTTGCTTCAGATGAAAAATTAAAAAAACGTATAAGGATAAAAACACTCCAGTCAAAAGTTTATATGTAATTAATAATGAGTAAGCAACCCAACTAATACCATTTAGAATCAGCGCATTAGATTAACAGTCTGCGAACAATTAAGATATAAGAATAATCAATTGTATTAGTATCTCCAAGGCCCCCCCCCCCAAAATCCATTCTGCTTAAGGCACCATAAAGGCTTGGTCTGTCCGGGTAGAAGGAGGACCATTCTTCCATACAGTGTTGAACAGCTAACGTCTTTGCTTCAACACTTCCTGTAGTTCCACAATGGTTGTTGGGGCATCAATGCTGGGAGCCACAGCAATGGTTACAGGAAGTTCTCCATAGATGATGACAGTGAAATATAACGGGTTTTGATTGGCTTCCTCCTACGTCACTGATGCTTTCTGACTAATCACATTGTTAGAACCTGACCTAGATCTGTTAACATGATGAGCCGAGAGTCTCATTTCCTGCTTTGCCGTAGAGATAGGTCTTCCAAGCCTTGATAATTTGATTAACGATCGCAGATCAATAACCTCGGTTCACTCATCTATAGGAGCACGTATGAACACACACACATACTAACGCACATAGATTCCCATGAGCCATTGTTCACAACTCAGAGAATAGGCAATGAACTGAAATGAGTTATTGATAAAGGCTGATTTCATTTTTGCTCTTAACAAATATATTTCAGGCTAGATTTACTCATTTAATTCGCATTTCTGCAATCATGGCTAAGACTTCTCTTTAGAAAGAAAGAAAAGATTAGGAGGGTTTTGTGACTGGTGGTGCATAATCATTAAATGTTGTTGTAGCAACAGCAACAAGCTTGGACTGCAGTTGAAAGCAGAAAGCAGAAGTCTGATGAGTAAAGGAGGGGTGTGGATGGTTGAAGAGGAGGAGGAGGAGGAGAGTGAGAAAAGGTTTTAGCATTTTAAGCCGCATTCACAAAAAGAGACTTAATCTCAGACTAAAACAGTGGTGAACTCCATTATGTTCTGCACACACACACACACACACACACACACTTCTATGCACTCCCTCACTCACACACACACGCACGCACACACACACACACACACACACACAAACACACACACACACACATGCATATGCACACATACACATTCCCTTTCAAACCTATTATATTTTAGAAATAAATGATTTGGCATTTAATTCTCTTATCTAAATCCTGACTTAATCAGACTCCTGCAGTTTTACACTCGTACTTGGTTTGAAAGAGCAGAAACAATATTTTTGAAAACGCATAATTTCCCCAAAAGTATCCGATTACGTTGCCATAGACTGCAGTTAGTGAATGTTTGGGTGACAATATAACAGTGTCATACAACAATGTAACAACAGTGTAATTACAGTTTAAAAACCCAACAACATTGTAGTAACAGTGTAATTACAGTGTAACAACAGTGTAACAACAGTGTAACAACAGTGTAATTACAGTGTAACTACAGTGTAACACTAGTGTAACAACAGTGTAATTACAGTGTAACAACAGTGTAATTACAGTGTAACAACAATGTAACAACAGTGTAATTACAGTTTAAAAACCCAACAACATTGTAGTAACAGTGTAATTGTAACTTGTTCGGCTGAATGCTTTAATGGCTCTTCCCTTTGGCACTTATTGGTCTCTCACAATGTATGTTTCATAATCTATAAGCGTCTGCTAAATGAATAAATGGAAAAATGGAATGTAAATGTAATAGCAGCGCAAAAAACACAACACTGTAGTGACAGTGTTACAACAGTGTAATTACAGTATGAAAACACAATAACATTGTAACAACTGTGTGATTACAGTGTAAGAACACAACAACATTGTGATAACAGCGTAATTACAGCGAACAAACCACAACAACAGTATATTTACAGTGTAACAACTCAACAAAATTGTAGTGACAGTGTAACAACAGAGTAACTACAGTATAACAACAGTGTAATTACAGTGTAACAATAGTGTAACAACAGTGTAATTACAGTGTAACAACAGTGTAACAACAGTGTAACAACAGTGTAATTACAGTGTAACTACAGTGTAACAATAGTGTAACAACAGTGTAATTACAGTGTAACAACAGTGTAATTACAGTGTAACAACAGTGTAACAACAGTGTAACAACAGTGTAATTACAGTGTAACTACAGTGTAACAATAGTGTAACAACAGTGTAATTACAGTGTAACAACAGTGTAATTACAGTGTAACAACAGTATAACAACAGTGTAATTACAGTGTAACAATAGTGTAACAACAGTGTAATTACAGTGTAACAACAGTGTAATTACAGTGTAACAACAGTATAACAACAGTGTAATTACAGTGTAACAACAGTGTAACAACAGTGTAACAACAGTGTAATTACAGTGTAACTACAGTGTAACACTAGTGTAACAACAGTGTAATTACAGTGTAACAACAGTGTAATTACAGTGTAACAACAATGTAACAACAGTGTAATTACAGTTTAAAAACCCAGCAACATTGTAGTAACAGTGTAATTGTAACTTGTTCGGCTGAATGCTTTAATGGCTCTTCCCTTTGGCACTTATTGGTCTCTCACAATGTATGTTTCATAATCTATAAGCGTCTGCTAAATGAATAAATGGAAAAATGGAATGTAAATGTAATAGCAGCGCAAAAAACACAACACTGTAGTGACAGTGTTACAACAGTGTAATTACAGTATGAAAACACAATAACATTGTAACAACTGTGTGATTACAGTGTAAGAACACAACAACATTGTGATAACAGCGTAATTACAGCGAACAAACCACAACAACAGTATATTTACAGTGTAACAACTCAACAAAATTGTAGTGACAGTGTAACAACAGAGTAACTACAGTATAACAACAGTGTAATTACAGTGTAACAATAGTGTAACAACAGTGTAATTACAGTGTAACAACAGTGTAACAACAGTGTAACAACAGTGTAATTACAGTGTAACTACAGTGTAACAATAGTGTAACAACAGTGTAATTACAGTGTAACAACAGTGTAATTACAGTGTAACAACAGTGTAACAACAGTGTAACAACAGTGTAATTACAGTGTAACTACAGTGTAACAATAGTGTAACAACAGTGTAATTACAGTGTAACAACAGTGTAATTACAGTGTAACAACAGTATAACAACAGTGTAATTACAGTGTAACAATAGTGTAACAACAGTGTAATTACAGTGTAACAACAGTGTAATTACAGTGTAACAACAGTATAACAACAGTGTAATTACAGTGTAACAACAGTGTAACAACAGTGTAACAACAGTGTAATTACAGTGTAACTACAGTGTAACACTAGTGTAACAACAGTGTAATTACAGTGTAACAACAGTGTAATTACAGTGTAACAACAATGTAACAACAGTGTAATTACAGTTTAAAAACCCAACAACATTGTAGTAACAGTGTAATTGTAACTTGTTCGGCTGAATGCTTTAATGGCTCTTCCCTTTGGCACTTATTGGTCTCTCACAATGTATGTTTCATAATCTATAAGCGTCTGCTAAATGAATAAATGGAAAAATGGAATGTAAATGTAATAGCAGCGCAAAAAACACAACACTGTAGTGACAGTGTTACAACAGTGTAATTACAGTATGAAAACACAATAACATTGTAACAACTGTGTGATTACAGTGTAAGAACACGACAACATTGTGATAACAGCGTAATTACAGCGAACAAACCACAACAACAGTATATTTACAGTGTAACAACTCAACAACATTGTAGTGACAGTGTAACAACAGAGTAACTACAGTATAACAACAGTGTAATTACAGTGTAACAATAGTGTAACAACAGTGTAATTACAGTGTAACAATAGTGTAACAACAGTGTAATTACAGTGTAACAATAGTGTAACAACAGTGTAATTACAGTGTAACAATAGTGTAACAACAGTGTAATTACAGTGTAACAACAGTGTAACAACAGTGTAACAACAGTGTAATTACAGTGTAACTACAGTGTAACACTAGTGTAACAACAGTGTAATTACAGTGTAACAACAGTGTAATTACAGTGTAACAACAATGTAACAACAGTGTAATTACAGTGTAACAACAGTATAACAACAGTGTAATTACAGTGTAACAACAGTGTAACAACAGTGTAACAACAGTGTAACAACAGTGTAACAACAGTGTAACAACAGTGTAATTACAGTGTAACAACAGTATAACAACAGTGTAATTACAGTGTAACAACAGTGTAACAACAGTGTAACAACAGTGTAACAACAGTGTAACAACAGTGTAATTACAGTGTAACAACAATGTAACAACAGTGTAATTACAGTTTAAAAACCCAACAACATTGTAGTAACAGTGTAATTGTAACTTGTTCGGCTGAATGCTTTAATGGCTCTTCCCTTTGGCACTTATTGGTCTCTCACAATGTATGTTTCATAATCTATAAGCGTCTGCTAAATGAATAAATGGAAAAATGGAATGTAAATGTAATAGCAGCGCAAAAAACACAACACTGTAGTGACAGTGTTACAACAGTGTAATTACAGTATGAAAACACAATAACATTGTAACAACTGTGTGATTACAGTGTAAGAACACAACAACATTGTGATAACAGCGTAATTACAGCGAACAAACCACAACAACAGTATATTTACAGTGTAACAACTCAACAAAATTGTAGTGACAGTGTAACAACAGAGTAACTACAGTATAACAACAGTGTAATTACAGTGTAACAATAGTGTAACAACAGTGTAATTACAGTGTAACAACAGTGTAACAACAGTGTAACAACAGTGTAATTACAGTGTAACTACAGTGTAACAATAGTGTAACAACAGTGTAATTACAGTGTAACAACAGTGTAATTACAGTGTAACAACAGTGTAACAACAGTGTAACAACAGTGTAATTACAGTGTAACTACAGTGTAACAATAGTGTAACAACAGTGTAATTACAGTGTAACAACAGTGTAATTACAGTGTAACAACAGTATAACAACAGTGTAATTACAGTGTAACAATAGTGTAACAACAGTGTAATTACAGTGTAACAACAGTGTAATTACAGTGTAACAACAGTATAACAACAGTGTAATTACAGTGTAACAACAGTGTAACAACAGTGTAACAACAGTGTAACAACAGTGTAACAACAGTGTAACAACAGTGTAATTACAGTGTAACAACAATGTAACAACAGTGTAATTACAGTTTAAAAACCCAACAACATTGTAGTAACAGTGTAATTGTAACTTGTTCGGCTGAATGCTTTAATGGCTCTTCCCTTTGGCACTTATTGGTCTCTCACAATGTATGTTTCATAATCTATAAGCGTCTGCTAAATGAATAAATGGAAAAATGGAATGTAAATGTAATAGCAGCGCAAAAAACACAACACTGTAGTGACAGTGTTACAACAGTGTAATTACAGTATGAAAACACAATAACATTGTAACAACTGTGTGATTACAGTGTAAGAACACGACAACATTGTGATAACAGCGTAATTACAGCGAACAAACCACAACAACAGTATATTTACAGTGTAACAACTCAACAACATTGTAGTGTCAGTGTAACAACAGAGTAACTACAGTATAACAACAGTGTAATTACAGTGTAACAATAGTGTAACAACAGTGTAATTACAGTGTAACAACAGTGTAATTACAGTGTAACAACAGTGTAACAACAGTGTAATTACAGTGTAACTACAGTGTAACAATAGTGTAACAACAGTGTAATTACAGTGTAACAACAGTGTAATTACAGTGTAACAACAGTGTAACAACAGTGTAATTACAGTGTAACAACAGTGTAACTACAGTCCCAGCTAAAGACAGATCCATGTTCAAGAGCAGAAGGAAGCGAGGGGCCAGAGCAGCTCCCTGGAGCTTCCTTATCTGTTATTGAATCTTGACAAACGTCAATGTAAACCTAATAGCCTGCTGCCTCCAAGTCAGTGTGCGTGCTTGTGTGTATGCGTGTATTTGTGTGCTTGTGTGTGTGTGTGTACCAAGAAACTTCCCAAATGCTCGATTCATACACCACTTAACTCTGCCTCCAAAACATAGCTTTGTGAATTGGGTCAACACCCCCCCCCCCTCCCCCCCGCATGATTGCAGTGTCTTGACAGGACTATTGTGTGTGTGTAATAACCTGTCTGTCCGTATGTGTATCTTTTCAGGCCACATTCACAGAGACCAGACACACAACACACACACACAGGTAGAGAGCTTTCCAAGAACACTCAAGATACGATCACTCACACTCTCATTCACCCTTACCCTCCAATCACACTCCCCTTCATGATAGTAAATGTTTCTTTTGTTCCTCTGTTTAAAGATATGAGCTGACACAACAGTTATTCTCAGTAACACAGTGAGCACAGAGCTAGCGACACATGTTCCTCTCAGACAACACAGCAGAGCTATGCCTCTGGAATGATGAATAAACCGTGTCTGCATCATCAGTTGCTCGTGACCTTCCCCACCCTCCTGCAGCAGCAGCCTCCGCCCTCCTCTAATTCAGGTCCACCAGCTGCAGTTGTTATCCGGGTCACTGCTTTCGCCGCACAGCAACTTGTTGCCACGGTTTCTCCCTGTTCTGAAACAGACGAGTCGGTGTAGTTCCTTCAGCTGTGACATCAGCTGGAGGTCAGGCAGCTGTGCTGTCGCTCAGATCGTTGAGGACCAGAGGACACTTCTGACACCGTGCTGCTCCACAGGCACAGTCTGACTGACAGCTCGGAGCCAAGTCTGGATATCTGACTCTACATCAACCAATCATGTTGCTCTTATCTCTTGGCGACCACAGGAAGCGGCCGGTGTCTTTCTGCCCAGCTGGATCCCGCCTGCGGCGAGGCAGAGCAAGGCAGGCGGCACGCTGACAGGAGGACTGAAGACAGCTGAGAAGGATCTGGCTGGATCTGGCTGGATCTGGCTGCAGGGAGCGACCTGCCTGGCTGGATCTGGCTGGATCTGGCTGCAGGGAGCGACCTGCCTGGCTGGATCTGGCTGGATCTGGCTGCAGGGAGCGACCTGCCTGGCTGGATCTGGCTGGATCTGGCTGCAGGGAGCGACCTGCCTGGCTGGATCTGGCTGCAGGGAGCGACCTGCCTGGCTGGATCTGGCTGCAGGGAGCGACCTGCCTGGCTGGATCTGGCTGCAGGGAGCGACCTGCCTGGCTGGATCTGGCTGCAGGGAGCGACCTGCCTGGCTGGATCTGGCTGCAGGGAGCGACCTGCCTGGCTGGATCTGGAGCCTCACTGGCAGATGAGAAACAAGGCTGGAACTCTGTTAGCAACTCTCACACACTCGTACCCTAATGAGAAAGAGGGAGGAAGAGCGAGGAAGAGGAAGTTGTGTGGCTGAGCGGTCAAGGAGTTGGGCTAGTAATCAGATGGTACCTGGTTCGAACCTTGGCCGTCCCAACATAACGTTGTGTCCTTGGGTATGGCACTTCACCCTACTTGCCTCAGGGGGGAACGTCCTTGTACTTGCTCTAAGTTACTCTGGATACGAGCGTCTGGTAAATGACTTGAAGAGTCTCTCTGAGAAGAAGAGTCTCTCTGAATGAAGAGAGATGAAGAGGGATGAAGAGGGATGAAGAGGTGTGTATCGACACACAGGGAGTATTGAGAAAGCTAACATTTACAGTAGCTTTCAGCAAAACTACAACGCGTAGCTACAGTGACCCACTTTCACCTGAGCCAGATTTCTAGAACGAAGGTGACTCCGGGCTAGGTTATTGCCAAAGATGACATGAAAATCCAAAATCCAATCCCGGGCGTGCGAGGAGAGAGATGCAGGGAAGTGTAGTGAGAACCGGAGAGGAGAGAAATTAGCAAGTGACAGAAAGAAGCAAAGAAAAGGAGAGCTGTCATGGCAACGGTCTAAAAATGGCCATGCAACAGATGACTAGCATCTTCACCTAATTGGTGCAGTATTCTGCATGTATAACGAGGAAGGTGATAGAACACCTGTTACTCAGCCTGTTCTCACCTGCAGATATTTCAGGACCCCGGGTCATCTGGGAGGATCTGCAGAGGAACACAAGAGCCCTATCCCTATTTCTTACTTTCTTTCTTACTCTCTCCTTTTCTTACTCTCCCCTGGTGATTTTTCATCAGCAGAGTAGGACTTAGTCAACACCTTCTGTTCCCTCCTTTGAAACGTTTCAAATGCGACAAGAACTGTGAAGTATCATTACATTACAAGAGGGTTGTCTGAGAAGGAAACCAGCCGTCACTGATTAAATACGGAGGTGAGTGTAAGTGTTTATCGTCCACCTTGAGGGGCAACGAAGTGTTAGCGGTCAGCCGGTCTCTCTTTAAGGGGAGGTGAGAGGCAGCAGAAACATGACCCTCCTCCCAGAGTCAGAAGAGGCAGACTGGAGTCAGGAGAGGCAGATTGGGGTCAGGAGAGGCAGACTGGAGTAAGGAGAGGCAGATTGGGGTCAGGAGAGGCAGATTGGAGTCAGGAGAGGCAGACTGGAGTCAGGAGAGGCAGACTGGAGTCAGGAGAGGCAGACTGGAGTCAGGAGAGGCAGACTGGAGTCAGGAGAGGCAGACTGGAGTCCGGAGAGGCAGATTGGAGTCAAGAGAGGCAGACTGGAGTCAGGAGAGGCAGACTGGAGTCCGGAGAGGCAGATTGGAGTCAAGAGAGGCAGATTGGGGTCAGGAGAGGCAGATTGGAGTCAGGAGAGGCAGATTGGAGTCAGGAGAGGCAGACTGGAGTCAGGAGAGGCAGACTGGAGTCAGGAGAGGCAAACTGGAGTCAGGAGAGGAAGACTGGAGTCAGGAGAGGCAGACTGGAGTCAGGAGAGGCAGACTGGAGTCAGGAGAGGCAGACTGGAGTCAGGAGAGGCAGACTGGAGTCAGGAGAGGCAGACTGGAGTCAGGAGAGGCAGACTGGAGTCCGGAGAGGCAGACTGGAGTCAGGAGAGGCAGACTGGAGTCAGGAGAGGCAGACTGGAGTCAGGAGAGGCAGCAGGAACCAGGCTAACCACAAGGCTCTGGGAGAAGGAAACCGGATCCTTGGAGCCAGGAAACATAGCCGCGAGCGAGGGGAGACAGAGGCACTCTGGGGAGAGTTAGAGGCCTCCAGCACAGGGAGGGAGACAGCAGGACTGTGTCCGGCGCCCTCACTTGTTATCCGATGCTCAGAGTTGCCATCATCGTCTCCCAAACAAACAAGGCTGCTGTTATTTCAGGAGCAGTTGGGGTCTGTGTAAAAAAAGAAAATAATGCAATAACAAATTCAGAGTGTTTTGTTTTTTGCCTTGGAGATGGAGTGGGATGGTATTTCTGTTGCAGAGCCGAGTGTTTTGTTTTTTTTTGCCTGTAACTTCCCTCCATCCGCTCGCATAAACCCCATCTGCTCGGGGGCCTGAGTTTGGACATATTACTTTTAGTAGAAGATTAAAAAGAAGAGGAAGGGCTGTTGGAACTTTCTACCTCATCATGCATTCTGTGAGAGCTGAAAATCTTTTGGTTTCTGTGGGTTAGATCCCCCTCAGAGCAATGTCAGGATGACCCTCAGCTTCCATACAAAAGAAAATGACATTAAAAGTGTGGTGGAGAGAATGAGTCAGTGACTCAGCACAGACTTCCAGTAGGAAATGGCTCCTTAACGTTCGCCACCTCTTTACATTGAGGGGGTGGTGAAGTATGCAATATCCACTTCACATATTTTACAACAGTGTTGCTATAGAATGTAAAGTTAACATTAACGTATCCAGAACATTTACATGAATCATTCGGGTAACTTCCTGTAAGGTGTTAACCAAGTATTCATGAGTAGAATTTCACTGGTTCATCTTGATTCAGAGATCTCCAACCTGCATCTGGTGGCTGAGTGGTTAAGGTGTTGGAAGGTTGTGAGTTTGATTCCTGGCTGTGGCAATATGATGTTGTGTCCTTGGCCAAGGCACTTGGATAAGAGCGTTTGCTAAATGACTAAACGTAAATGTTTTCACTCTTTCCTATACAGTCTACCAACCAACAGCCCTATCTTTACATTACATTTACCAGACGCTGTTCTGTATCTAGAGCGACTTCCAGCAAGTACAGGGACATTCCCTCAAGGGAAGAACCAAAGACTTTATGATTACCAGGCCGACACTCAGCCACCAGACTCCCATACCAGCCTTCATGCAGGTCTATCCAAACCAATCACAGCTCATTCTGCATTCCCTTGGCTACTGTTGTCAGTTATTCTAAGTGAAGCAGAGTTCTCTCTTTTTTTTGTTAATCAGCAGGATGTGTCACTAGACGTGAGGGGCAACAGGGACATCCAGCAGAAAGGCAATTTGGCACTCAGCAGCTCCCATAATTACCGGCATAATGAGTGGCAGAGTCAGGCCCCCAGCTCTGCAGTCCCTCCATCCACCAGCACACGGGGCGGCCTCATTAGGCGCTGTCGCCACGGCGATGCATGCTTAATCAGAGGCCCCGCGCGGCATCCCTTGAACAGCAGGCCAGAGTTCCTCCAGTTACCCCCCCCACGCCCTCCCTGCAACCACAACACGCCTCTCACCTCAGCCAACACTTTCAACCAGAAGCTGAGAACAAGGAGGACAAGCTGACGGAGTCATTAATTAGGGAGGAACACAAGGGGCCTGGCATGGTCAGAGACAAGGCTTTCCAACGTGAATTATTTGACAACGAGTAACAGACTTGAACCTGTGACATTGTCGGGGGGGTGGGGGTGCAGGGGGTGGGGGGGCAGGGGGTGGGGGAGGGTGGTCTCCTTCCTCTCCTCTGGTGTTTGAGGAGAAATGTGAAGGTTCCAAGCAGGATGGACTGCAGTTCCAGCGAAGCGTCTGAGAGAGGGAACGGCCTTGACCAGACCAAGAGGCTGTATCTCTCACAGCAGACAGACAAGACACTCTGCGGATTTTTAAACAGCAGACTTCAGAAAGAGTGGATTTTAACCCACTCCCCTGCAAGAGAACAAGCAAGGCTTCTACCCCCACCTCTCCAACACCCCCTCCCCACCTCCCCCCATTCCCCTGAGCTTTCTGTCAGAAAAAAAATGAAACTTGGAGCTTCACTTTGAGTAGCGTCTGCCAGCTGTCTTTAAAGATAGCTCCAGTGAGCGGGGGGGGGGGGGGGGGGGATTCAGAAACACTGAAACACTGTCTGTCTGTTTGCTCTCCACAGCACCTCTGCACATCAAACACCCACCTCTGCTGCTTTGAGATGCTTGGAGTGCCACTTATGCCTTTCCGCTTTAGCAAGCAGCTTCTTTCCAGGAGAAACACTTTACGCAAGAAGGTGTGTGTGTGTGTGTGTGTGTGTGTGTGTGTGTGTGTGAGGACGAGTTTGAGCGTCGGACTTCCTTACGACATGAATTTGATATCCTTACAAGGTCTGCACACATTCTGTCCTCTCCTGAAGGGCTGTGCCATCTTACTGAGACACAGCACTGACTGTACAGGCACCAAGACACAGCACTGACTGTACAGGCACCAAGACACAGCACTGACTGTACAGGCACCAAGACACAGCACTGACTGTACAGGCACCAAGACACAGCACTGACTGTACAGGCACCCAGACACAGCACTGACTGTACAGGCACCAAGACACAGCACTGACTGTACAGGCACCAAGACACAGCACTGACTGTACAGGCACCAAGACACAGCACTGACTGTACAGGCACCAAGACACAGCACTGACTGTACAGGCACCAAGACACAGCACTGTCACACAGTGTCATCCAGTCAGAAAGGCCATGTGCATTTGAGAGCTGGAAAGATGGGTAACAAGCAATTCCTCTCAGATACTGGAAAGAAACACTGTTTTATATTCCTAAAAGAAAACACATCAGGTGACATTTTCCGAAACAAGGTATCATTAATATGATAATAAGTGAACTTTACTGAAGATCAACGAGTCATAATGGGTATTATGTAGATTTCCCTCATGCACAGAAAGGTTTTGGTTACCATAGCACAGGGTGGCATCTTAATTGTGTCTGGGTGAAGCACTTTCTTAGCCTTAATTAAACCTCTTCATTCCATCAGGTCTTCCAAGAGCAAATCGCGTAATTGGAGAAGGGCAAAACATGCAAATCAGCTCATTTCTCTTGTTACACGGCAGTGTGGAAGGGAGATATTTTGTCCTTCGGAGGGGCAGACAGAAGCTGTTCATCAGGTTACTAAACAGGGCTAATTTACATTCAGAGCAGAAACCACAGGCTGGAACAGTACCACCCAATTATCCTTCAACATGATTCACAATCATTGCCGTTAACGATTTTCTAAAGTTGTATGTATGTGTGTTGTATGTATGGTTACGGTTGTGACCAGTTTAGCCCGGCTTTAGGAAATAAAAGCTTTCACGAAGCAGACGGTAGACATGGATAATTGATGGATAATTGATAACTGTCATAAAAGCCTTTCGATCGATTCTGACATGGTGACGAAGGCCACATGAATTCTTCAATACACTGTTTAAAAATGCATGAACCTTAAACAGAGCAGCGATAAAATACCTGTTTTTTTTTCCTTCTTCTTCACCAGGTTGATCATTATTATTCAAGCAGTATTTACAAAAACGTCAATTTGTTTTACCACAGAGACAAAGAAAGAAGTAGATGACTCAAATATCAGCAGCTCCCCATAAAACAGAAACATACAAAGATGATTAAAAACAGCGATCAGCAGTCCTTTAACACTCACCTGCAGACTGAGGCAGTGAAATGGTTCATCCCAGTGTTTGTGATCAGGTTCAGTAGTCATAACCTGCATGTCTGTGTGGACCATGACCCCCCCAGGCCCTCCCTCCCTCCCTCCCTCCCTCCCCACCTTTATACACGCGTGTGTGTGTGTTGGGAGGGGGGGGGGGGTTATTAATGAAAACAGCTGAGCCACGCGTCCCTTACTGAGCCAAGATGGAGGGCAGGGTTCGTAATGGGCCACAGTGACACTGCTCTGAGCTCAAATGAGAAGGACCATGATGCACTGTGTTCACACTGTGACAAAGAATAGCGTGAAGCTATTCAGCGCCTTAGAATGATTCTGCACCAGGCTAATAGCATAGCTAGCCAGAGAACTGAAGAGAGAGGGATCTGTGATCCGTTTACGGTTCAAGTCGATGGCAGTTTTATGCCCACGAGGACAGAGACATACAGCCACTGTAACGCTCTGCGTGTTCCTTGGGTGATATCTGGGGGGGGGGGGATATCTGGGTCCTTCTGGGAAGCAGGAAACTCCTAAGCCGCATCCGTCGTGTGGAACAGGGGGTGTTAATTGTCGACAGCACGAAAGTATATCACTGAGCTTTGCGTAAACAGCTTTAACAGAGTCCTTAAACACAGTCACAGGAGTATTTACACACAGACGCTACAGTAGGAAGTGTGGCTTCACTGAGAAGCAACAGACTCGTGCACAAGCATGAAGATCGATGGAGGACCATCAGGGGCTTCACCCCTAAAACTCCTCTGGGAATATGAATCATTTGCAAAGTGTCATTATTTCACACTGCACCTTTTGGCAGAACAGTACCACTGTGGCTTCAAATATATATATATATATATATATATATATATTTTTTTTTTTTTAAAGCAAATGATTCTGTGGTAAAACAAAACTTTTGCCATTTCGAATGTGAGTGTGTTGAGTATTTAGCCCAGAAGCTGCTTTAAAATGTTTAAGTTTATGAATCGATAAAATCCTCCATTTAGATGTGCTGATATTTCTGTGTTTACATTCGCCTAGCAACTACGGAACCATTAGGTAACCAACGGAGATCAGGAAAGAGAACAGCAGGAATACATCAACATCCCAGAGTTTTTCTGCTGAATAAATTAATTAATGGTTTCCTTGCTTAATGCGGTTTCCTTTTAAAGATGGATCCAGTTGACAGCCTGCAGCCAGGCTAGGCATTACAGTCTACGCATGTTCATCAAACACCATTGGAGGCCGCGAATAAAAGCCACCAATCAATAACGACCACACAAAGAATTATGGGATGTCCAACGGCTGAAAAAGAGTGTGTTCAAAAGAATCATCAGTATTATTGGGAATGAACGTCTCGGAGCGTCCGATCCGGTGACTGCAAGGCGAAAAGGCGAAGGGTAGTGGATGTTCAGTGACTCATCGTTCAATCAGAGCCTCAGTCCAGAAAAATACGTTGTTTTTCTGGGTTCCAATTCCCCAAGTTTTTGAAGAACGATCGAACTTCTTCTTGATTCACAGTCGTGGCTTTTCCATCTTCCTTTTATACTTTTTTTTTTAGATTGTTTATTTTGAAAATGGTTCGTTTATTAGAAATAGACACCTTTTTTATTTAAAGTTTCGCATTTGTTCATTGTTGGCACCATTTTGCCACAGTCAATTCTATGCTTGTGCAACTTACATGGCAACAAAAAAACCTCCACCAAATCAGATTCTGATTCGATCATTTCCTGAGTTCCAGAGTCTGCTGTGAAGACAAAACGTGCTTCCATGGTCCTCTCATCATGCAAACACAAACACAAAGTGTATTGCATGATTCACAGTGTATATACTTCAGCGAAAACACGAAGCA